>JALNQF010000299.1:0-50973 GCA_028456385.1 Ophiosphaerella korrae | reverse complement strand
AAGCGGTTAATATGCCTGTTGTGGTTTGGCGCCATCTCAACCGAGGCAAATCCATAGTCAGTTGACCTGCTGCCTCGACATGCAGCCTGCCACGTCAACGAGGTCCCGAAAGTACCGGAAATGGTTAGTAGTAACGAGGCAGAGAACACATTTTGGGTCGGCCGAATCACCACATGGGCCACCCCACCAAACCTGCTCATCTTGCTTTAGCTTGATCAGCCATGGAGCCCACCCAACGTGCCCGACCCGGTTCCAGTCCTTCACATACTTTCCCCCAAATACCAAAATTAAGCGAGCTATGACTGAAAGCTAATCAGACAGCCTTGCTAGACCCGACAACTCGACTTGGTAAATTGCAACTCAGTCCCAATCCATCTCCGACCAGCTACAGCCTTGTTCCTCCAATTTTTGTGCACTGTTCTTCTACAGTATATCCATCCCAATTCAAGAACATAGCCACATTTCAAGACGATGAAATAATGGCAGACTTTGAATCCGATGGGCCCTTGACACATCACACACCCGAACCGAAGACCCGGGTGTCGCTGGATAATCTCTTCAGCCTTGTCGAGAGGTCGCTCAATGATGCAGTCACGAAGCATACTGGTTGGGCGTGGAAAGACACGGAAACCGCAGTTCAAATACACGATATTGTCCTCAGTCTGAGACAGATGAGAAATGGAATTACCATCCCAACAGTGAACATCAGCAGTACTTCCGTAAGCGGAGCCCCGAAAGGCGAGTCCGACGAAAAGATTATTTTCGCTAGGCTTCTGGAAGAGGTTGAGCGTAACGATGCCTTTCTCTCTGGAACAATGAGATCATATTTGAACGATGCGTTGGATAGTCTGAAGGAAATACGATCATCTATAGATTTTCCAGGAGACAATACTGTGTAAGTCGCAATTTTCATCTATCTCCATATCTCGTATATTTCTCATGCGCCACGTAGGCATTCACCAAAACCCATAGATATCACAAGACTTCGAAATGCGGTACATGGCCTAGCGTTGCAACGCGATCCTATATGGGCTTTTGCCAAGTCTCCCAAATCGCCCAAATCGCTCAAACCGTATGGCGATGAGGAGACTATTGCGAGACAGAGTGACTACGGTTTCTTTGCCGAATCTAGCGCTATGGTATGAACATCTAGTAACTATTAAAAACTATGTGCTAATGAGACACCAGACTGATAGAGATAACGACGGTGGTGATTATGATTCAGATAGCCTTTGGGAAGACCTATCGGAACAGGAAATCGACATCAGTCCTGAAGAGATTGTTGAGTTTATTCGACAAAAACTCGATTTAACGCCTGAAGGCCATCCTGAGCGGGTGGAGTTATTGCGTGGACTTGGGCATGCTATCTTCGACCAATATATGAGAACGGAAGCGATTGCCGAACTTGATGAAGCCATTTATATAGCCAGGCAAGTCATAGAAAATACTAATGGAGGTCATCCAGAACGAGGGGCGTTTCTGAACGAACTTGGGATCCGAGTTGGCGAGCGATATCGAAGGACTAGTGTAGCAGAGGACCTAGAAGAAGCCATGGAAGTCGTGAGGCAAGCAGCCGGTCTACAATCGAGCAACTTTCTGGAGCAATCTGGAGTTTTGTATAACCTTGGAAAGCTACTTTTTTTAAAATCTTCGAAAACAGGAGTCCTAGCCGACCTCGAAGAAGCTATTCAGATTACAAGGCAAGCAGTTGGTATGACTCCAGATGATTGCACGGATTGGGTATCGAGAATGAATGAGCTTGGATTGCAACTAAGTCATAGATATTCGATCACAAGAGACGTATCTGACCTTGAAGAAGCAATTCAACTTGGGGAGAAAGCGCTTGAAGTAGCGCCGGATGACCACCCAGACTATCCAGGTTTATTGACCAACCTTGGAGCCCGACATGGTGACCAGTATTCAAGGACTGGGGAAATGGCCAGCATCGAAGAGGCTATTCAATATACGCGGCGAGCAGTGGATATAACGCCGATCGGCCACCCACGCAAGGCAATGCTTCTACAGAACCTTGGTTCGCACCTTGGCACTCGATACCTAAGAACAGGAGCTATGGATGGCCTTGAGGAAGCCATTCGATTGTTGAGGCGAGCGGTTCGTATAATGCCAGAAAACGATCCAGACCAGGGAGAATGCTTGAACAATTTAGGAGTTCAAATCGGCGAACGGTACTTTAGGACGGGAGCTATAACTGACCTTAATGAAGCTATACAATATGTACAACAGGCAGTCGATTCAGTCCCAGAAGGCCATCCAAACTTGCCTATCTATGTAAATAATCTTGCGGCTCAACTAGGCGATCGATATTCAAGGATTGGAGCGATAACTGACCTCGAAGAAGCCATCCATATGATACGCCGAGTAACTGATGCTATGCCAAAAAACCATCCAAGCTTGGTAGCATTATTAACCAGCCTCGGAAATCATCTCGGTAGTCGATATTCAAGAAAGAAATCTAAAGAGGACCTCGATGAAGCTATTCAAGTTACAAGACAAGGACTTGATTTAAGCCGAGAGGGCGAACCAGACCGGATAGAACAGTGGAACGTCTTGGCAACATTACTTGGGCAGAGGTACTCAGAAACACAATCAACAGACGATCTAGAGAAGGCTATTCAAGTTGCACGGCAAGCAGTCCATGTAACTCCCGATGGCCATCAATCCCGGGTGGGGATATTGAATAACCTTGGAGATGAGCTCAGTAATCTGTATCTGAAGACAGGTAGCATGCCCGATCTAGAAGAAGCCATAAAATATATACAACAAGCCGTTGAGGAAATGCCACAGGGTTACCCAGAAGGGTCAGCGATGTTGGGTAATCTTGGAGACCAACTCAACGTCCGATACACAAGGACAGGAGCGATAGAGGATCGCCAAAACGCCATCGCCTACTATCAATTAGCATTGAACCAGGCAAATGCTTATACTCTCAGCCGTATATGGGCTGGCAGAAGCCTCCTCCACTGCGCTCCAGACTGGAAGACAGCCTATGAAGCCGCAAGCCTCACCGTCGGCCTTATACCTGAGCTGTCATCACGCTCGCTCCAAAACTCGGATAGACAACATGCACTGGGCCAAGTGGTTGGCATTGCCTCTGATGCTGCCGCGGCAGCGTTGCAGGCAGATCAGACGCCACTGGTCGCATTAAGCCTCCTCGAGCAGGGCCGAGGTGTGCTTGGGGCATCATTAGAAGAGTTGCGGGCCGATATTCTGAACCTGCAGGATAGGGATCGCAAGCTGGCGGAGCAGTTCATGCGTCTCCGAGATGAGCTGGAGATGGCCTTCACTCAGAACCCGCAAATTGTGAGCGGAAACCTCAAGACGCTTGGGCAAGCTCAAGCTCACCGGCGCTACGAGGCAAGAAAGGAGTTTGACAAGCTAGTTGCCAAGATTCAAAAGTTACCGGGGTTTGCCGACTTTTTGCTCCCGCCTAGCGAGACAGAAATCAAAATTGCGGCTCAATGCGGGCCTATTGTCATCATCAATGTGAGCAAGTATCGGTGCGATGCCCTGCTGATCGAGTCGCATCAAATTAGGGCATCAGCTTTGACCCAACTGTCGATCGAAGAGATCGAAGAGAAGGCGTTGGGAGGTGACCTAGGAAGCTATGAAGTTCTCGAATGGCTTTGGGACAACGTGACACAGCAGGTTCTTGACGCCCTGGGCTTCACCCACCCTCCCGGCTCTGACGATAGCTGGCCCCATGTTTGGTGGATTCCCACGGGGCCGCTGAGCAAATTTCCTCTCCATGCTGCGGGCTACCACAGTACGCGGTCCACCGAAACGGTGCTCGATAGGGTCATGTCTTCTTACGCCTCCTCAATAAGGACCATTATACACGGCCGCCGGCGACGGCTCGAAGCTGCTACTTCTGCCCAAGCACTCCTTGTCGCCATAGAGCACACTCCAGGCAACTATGCACTCCCCTTTGCAACTAAAGAGGTAACTATGGTACGGGACCTCTGCATCTCGATGGCGCTCCAGCCTATCGAACCAGGATACCGCAAGCAAGACGTCGAGTTGCACTTGCGGGACTGCAAGATATT
Organism: Ophiosphaerella korrae; assembly: GCA_028456385.1. Lineage (NCBI taxonomy): Eukaryota > Fungi > Ascomycota > Dothideomycetes > Pleosporales > Phaeosphaeriaceae > Ophiosphaerella > Ophiosphaerella korrae. The sequence goes on along the minus strand of JALNQF010000299.1, from coordinate 46,909 downwards.
CCACTTTGCCGGTCACGGCGCTACAGATGAGTATGATGCGTCCAATAGCCGCTTAATCTTACAAGACGGTACTTTCAGAGTTGCTGAGCTCCTTAAGATGAACCTCTTGGAAAGTTCGCCGTTCCTTGCTTACCTCTCAGCCTGCGGGACAGGCCGCATCAGGGATGACAGATCTGTTGATGAGAGCATTCACTTGATGAGTGCGTTTCAGCTGGCCGGGTTCCGCCATGTGGTAGGCACACTGTGGGAGGTTAAGGATGAGCTCTGTATCGATATGGCGAGGATTATGTACGAAGGGTTGAAGGATGGCGCTATGACGGATGAGTCGGTCTGCCGCGGGCTCCACCACGCATCGCGCATTATTCGAGAGCGGTGCCTCGAGGAGGCGCTTGACACTGAAGACGGATCCTTGACACCAGAACAAATGTTTCCGAGAAGTAAGAGTAGCGAGGAACTAAAGAAGGTTCCATTGAGAGACGTAAGCGCAGTTGACGCAGGCATTGCACCATGGGCTCCATATGTCCACTTTGGCGTTTAATGTTATTAGGTTTGCTATTTAGGGGTTCAACATATCTTAGTCGTTGCTTCCTATCCTAAAGAAGTACTTATAGAGAAATTTATCGCGGCCCAGTACTCTGGCCCCTCGCTCACTTGGTCTGTCCTGTAAGGTTTGCTTTCTCTAGCCGGCTCCCCTAGTCTCGGCAATTCCAGCAGGTCGAGTGACGTAGGCCGCGAGGTAACAATGACTTTGACGATATCCTTGCACGAGCGGTGCCCTTGCTTTCTCATACTCTCTGGAACTCTCATTCGTAGTTTTAGGAGTCTTGTTTCTCTGAGTCGTCTACTATCGTTCCGTGGTGTCACTACTGAGTAGGTCTCCTTATTCAGATTTTCAACCTGCCAAGAAGGACTGAGGTTGAATATAAACGCATAAAGCGCTTTTTCGCCTCGATTTTCTAAAATTAACTCTGCCATAGCGCCATGTTTCACTTCTAGCTGGACGCCCGAGCTGTAATCCTTACCGTCACTTCGTATGTAGACATCGTAGGACTCCCGGAAAGAATCCACCAGTAACTCGTTGCCGAGATCCCTAACCAGCTGAAATCGAGCTAAGTGCTCCAGAAGGTTGCCAAAGTGACCGAAATTGGTCTGATTTTGAGGTGTGCTGGGCAAATTGACGACCTCCTCGCCTGATGCAAGCAGTATCTGGTATTCTCTGCCATTGTTGAACACCACGCTAAACGCGAAGGGAGCTTTGTTGCTAACAACATCAAGCGATCGTGATTTCAGAGTTGTAACCCATTCATCTCGATTTGGAATGTTGGGTGGAAGCCATACGGGAAACCTTTGGAGAGAGAGTCGAGTAATGGGCTCCGCTGACCACCCAGTCCGAATATGATTAGACAACATCTATGGTAGCTGTAGATTCGATGATAGAGCTCCAGTACGGGTCACCTTGGAAACTACCGAAGTTTCTTGTGACTGGGGTTCATCTTCATCAATGCCAAGGGGATGTAACACAAACTGATCGCCGTCATAAACACCGTGTACATGGCCAGCCTGTAGCTCGAGAGTACCATTTTTAGTAACCACAATTGGAATTTTCGTTCTCATAATATCTTTATTAGTTCGCCCGAAGAAGCATTGATTTTGGTTCCCATAGAAGACTGGATTTTGATGGCGTGAGCCGGAACCTCGGAATTTCGCACGCACATGATCGTAGATATCCTTGTGCCTTCTTGTGAGGCCAACAGTTTCGATGGTTTTGAGAAGATAGTAGGATAACATTCCGTGGCGCTGCCCATCAATTCTAGGCTCATTGGCTAATTCGTGGGGACCACACGCAGCGAGTATGGCATATTTGTCTGGGTTAATGAGCCAGTTAGGGAGCGTAGAAGCGTCTCGGTAAGCTGGACCTTCGCCTACTAGGCTGTTATTTGGATTGAAAGGATGTATCAACTCAATCTCGCTATCGTATGGGACGAAGCGGATGCCGGAATCATCATCGTGGCGGTAGACACTCGCAGAGAAGCAGCAGTCGAGAACAAGAGTGACAACCAGCCCTTTGTCAACCATAGCCTTTAGTAGTCGCGCTAGTTCGTAGCCCCAAAGATAGCTCACTTGTTTCTTCTCCTCTCCGCTAAGGAGTACCAGCGCAAGATCGCCTGTCGATTTATTGGAAAAATCACCACTAGGTGGCTTTCGGGTACCATGCCCTGAGTAGTGGATGTATACAAAGTCTCCGGCTCTTGCCAGGGAAGTGGCCTTCTCAAAAGCTGAAATGACGTTTTTGTAGGTTGGCCACAGCGTCGAATTGTCCGCTGAATCAGACGATTTCTCACCGAATTGGCTGGTGATCATCTGTATTTTAACAGCGTCTTGTAATGCACTTTTTAGATGTGCCTGGGCTTCCTGAACGTCTCGCACACAAGCCTTCAGTGGTTTATCTGGATAGTCGTCGATGCCAACCAAAATAGCATAATGTGTGGTAATCAGGGTTGAGTTTTCCATGGCGCTGAGGGGTTTGAGCGGCCAACGTCTGCCAAGGTTTGTGGTTAAAGGCGTGAAGTTACAAAGTGTCAAGCAGGTAAATCTTTCCACTAAAGAAACAAGAGCGAGTAAGGCGCATTTACAAGCAGAGATTGCGAGGCAGCATTCCAATTCGCAAAGCATTCAACTAACAAAGCGAGTGCAAGAAAACCGCACTTGCAGCCAAGCATCCTTTTCACCGGTCAAGGTGGGGTAGCGAGGCGGGGCTTAAAAGCAAAAAAGACGCTACAGCTGGGTGAATGCGTACCCCACCTTCAAGCTGCTTCCAAGTAATCTACGTCTATCTCCTCACCGTTCTTCACAACCTCGCCATCTTCGAAACAAAGTATATATTTTCCCGAGCTAACAGCTGCAATTATATAAGGCCCTTCGCGGGTTCCGCCGTTGTGTAGGTATATGCTTTGCCCTACTTTGAATTTCGGCTTCTATGGCACCATGGTAAGAAATCGTCAGAGAATCTCACCGGCATACCTACCTGAGCATAAGCGACCACATAGGGACGCTCGCCTTCCTCATCAAAGGAGATCCTAGGACTTATAGCTGCTGAGCATGGATATCGAAGCTAAACTAGCAACGGAAAATACCTGCTCACCTTCCAGAGGTCGCCATGTTGCCTTGTGGAAGTTAGCTGGTGGGCAAGAAGCTTGGTTGCTCAAACTCCACGGCCAGTTAACGACAACTGTCTGCCTTATAAGACCACTAGATTCAGCCTTGGAGCATCCGTGGGAATGTAGCCTTGCGGCTGTGATTATGATGTGTCATAGCCTGATTCGTGCTTGGCGAAGGCATCGCTGCACATAAGATGGCTCATACGGTAAGAGGCGAGGCAAGAGCGCTAGCGAAATCTCGGCAAGGCGGTGCCGCAACAGAGGAAGGCCAGCCTGGTACAAACCCACAAGATCAAGATCAAGAACATTCCCCTCATCACCACCCTCAGTTGCTGCTTAGAAAGCTACCTGGAGATGGAGACAGCCGGACCCGGGCTGCCACTTTACAGGCTCTCGGAATCAGGCGCCACGGTAAAAGCACAAACCAAAAAGAGTGATAATCGCATTCCTTCAATAATTAGAGTGCCTCACTAACGGATGTATGAGGATAGTTGAGGATCACAGGCCCGGATACCCACGTTATACCGCACTCCTGGCAGCGTATGATCCGTACATTATATGCCGACGCTTCTCCAAGATTCGGGCTCGACTCCTCCTCCTGAAGCAGGACCGGCTGTCTGTGCTCGAGGAGAGGCTAGAACAGGTCGACCAAGAAGAGAAGTCTCCCCTCTTTCTAGGAAAGGCCCGATGCGATAAAAATCTAGAGCGAATCTCTCTGATTTCTGAGATCGAATCAAAGCTTGCTGATTATGGTAAGCACAAATACAAGACATTGAGAATCGGTGCTGAGACTAGAAACATACAAATTTGCTGGCAGGACACGCAGCATGCTGAGTCTCAGCAGCGCTCAGCAGCGGGATGTCGAGAGCCTACAAAACTAGTTGGACGGCAACGGCTGTCTGGCTGAAGAGGAGAGTGCCTACTTGACGTATCACGAAGATCTGGCGTCCCTCGCTCCTGCTAACGACAGTGCTGTATCGAAACTTGAAGCTTGGGTAGAAAATAGGTTCATCCAATCATGTCTGAAGTTTCGGAAGGCAAGGAAGTTTTGTTCTGCATTAGGACTAGGCTAACCGATATGTAGAGGCTTCTCCACAACATGTCCAACGATTCGAATGTCCACATTTATTCCGGCAGGTTGATCCAGCAAATAGCCAGAGCGATCCTGCTACTCATTATAACGCTCCTGCTTCTTGCACCAGTTGTTGTATGCAATATCATAAGGACCCCATTGGTCCGAATTCTCGTTGTCATGGTTTCCACCATCACCTATCTCGTCTTGATCTCAGTATTTACTAAGCCGAAGACAATAGAGTTAGTCCTCGCTGGGGCAACGTATGTCATTGTTCAATTTTAATGAGACTTGATGGCTAATCTACTAGCGTCTAGTTATACTACGGTTCTTATTGTGTTTGCCACTGGCACTAATCTCTAGTAAGATTAGGATTAATTATGTGGTATTTGGTACTGGTAGAACTATATGAACAAGCTCGTTTTTTTTTTTGGTGTTACCCTAGTGAAAGCTGCTCCGCGGAAGACATTGTATAACAGTAAAATGAAATGCCAATAACCCTAAAATCCGTAAAAAGTATAGCAACGTACTAAAGCAAGTTCAGAATAAGTTTCTCTACTATTTATAGCTGCGTTGTGTCGTTATACCTATTGTAACTTGAGGTTAGAGCGCATAGCGTTATGGACGGGCAAGCGAGTGGCCGGGCTCTACCAAGACTTTACCAAAACTACCTTAAATATTAAGAACAAGTCTATTTTCCATGCTGTTGCCTGACACAAATGGCAACCTTGGAAGATCCGAGTCTCCCGAGGTCACCTAAAAAGAACAGTTGTGAGAAGCGAACTCATTCGTAGTAATAAGGCCACTATATCAAGATTTGTAATTAAAGTAAGTGGCCGTAGAATGGATACAGAAGGCAAAAGACTCAAAATAAGATGAACATGTGCTTCCAAATCACCGTGATTGTAAGGACTCTTACCCTAATCATTTACTCACCCTAATTAATTGCTCACCCTGCTCTTATACACCTAGAAAAAGGGCCTGGCGCACATTGACCCGCCACTTCCAGAGAGCTATGCACGGACCCTGAGTAGCCAACTTTCGGCCAAAAATAAGGCCTTTTAAGAAGTGACATGTAAGCGTGTCTTCGCAACTAGCACGCTGCTAATCTAACTCCTCGTGATCCTGGAATGGCCAATTTTCGTCCAGCCCCATCTTCTCATCCTCCGTCTCAGCAGCCTCCAGCATTTGATGTTTTATATATCGTCCTTTCTCCCCCGCTTCTTCATATAATTCAGTCGGCACCCAACCATCGATGTTGACGCCAATGAAGTCGCGCAGTCGCTGCATCTGTGCATCTACGTTCTTCTGCTTCGATGTTCTTCTGCTTCGCATCAATATCGAGGCATTCTATGGCTTCTGCTTCGGAGCATTTAGCAGGAAATTCAGCTCGTTTCATAACCGAAGTGGCAATATCAGGCCAATAGGTCGATGTATATACTAGTTCCGCCTTAAGTGAAGTATTATCGCCTTCCCATGGCCTACCAGCAGTATCATAGAGCAGATTCCTTACAAAAAGGTCATACGTTCCCATCGCATGAAAATGGGGCTTGTTATTGCGACTGGTAAACCCCAGATAGAAATAGTGGAACTGTCGTCGGCGGTAGAATTCCGCCTCCCTTTCCTTCTCACTCTTTGTCAAGGAGTCGAAATTTCTCCGAATCGTCGTCGCCATAGTTCTGAAAATGCTTCGGAATCTTAGCTTGTAGGAAAACAGGGAGAATCATGCTGTGCTGCCAGTCGATGACGCCAGTAATATCGCCGGATTCAGAGATAAACACGTTGTTAGGTGAGAGATCTGGGTGTCGGATAGTAGGTTGATTCATATCCTCTCTTTCGGGAACAATATGCGGAGCGACTTTTAGATAGTCCAACAGGTTACCTATTTGCACCTGTGGGTCCACCTTTTGACGACCATAAAATTCTCTGTAAAACGATTCACGAGGAAAACGTTGCTCGCCGAATTTTTGAAGCCAGGTCAACTCTCTCTGGCCAGCCGCCTTCAATAGGTCCCGGGAAGTTTCCCCTGCACACTAGTTAGATATTTTAAGATGGCGTAAATTAAGGATCTCTTACGGGGTCCTCGATTGACGGCTAATTCATCTCGCCTTTGATACCACCAAAGTAATTCAGTTGATGGCCCAACGCAAAACCTATCTGTTTCTTTGTAACTGATATCGATATCTGGTGATTTATCTACCGTCATGATATTAGCGTCCAAGGACTCTTTGAAGTATAGGCTGCCACTGGCAGGGAATCGGATAGTAAAGAGTATCTTCTCAATATCAACAATCTTCTCTACCACATCCATCCTCTCTTGTAACGTCATAGTATACCAAGTATCTTCTAAGTCTTTACCCGGAGTCCTCTCCATAATAATATATTCAGACCCAACTTGATTAGATGTCGAGGAGCTCCAATCAAAGACCTTAGGAATTGGAACTCCATGTATTCGTAGGAATTCCATCGTGGCAACCTCGCTGGCGATATCATACTTACGAGGTACTGTCGACGGGTATGGAAGGCGCACAATCACCTTTACTACATCTTAGAAAGTAGCTTCAAAGATACGACAAGAACCGCCTTCAGAAACCTTTGTAAAGGTAGTGATATCGTCGGTAGAATGGCCGACAGACTTGGCAATAACTTGAAAGAGCCCATGGATGTTGAAATAACGTCGTCTTTCAGAGAGGCGCAAACGTTCATTGTAGCTACAGTGGTGCGGTGCTATTAGTCTAGGAGCGCGAATATTTACATTTTAGAGCCACCCAGGCAAGACTTACAGCCACCTTCCGGATGTGTAATTATAGGATGGATGGTCTGGATCACTGATACTTGCCGACGCTTTGCTGTCCTCTGGTGTATGTTTCGTCGAAAGAGCTTGCCGAAGGCCAAAAGAGGGGAAAGAAAGGGAAAGAGGATTTTTGGGGTTAAAACGGATTCTCCGCATCCTAGAAACAATTGGTGTTTTCACTAAGAAAAGATACTTAAAACAGGGAAAGAAGGAAGTTAATAGGTAGCCGAAGACGGAACTTTCTCCGAATTTTTTGGAGCGATTAGATACACCAAAAAACCGCTGATTAGGGCCCAGATTCGGCTAGTCGCTGAGAATTTAGCTAGCCGTCTCAAAGAGAGAATAGCCAAATTTTGGGCGAGTCGCCTCTCTAAAGGCTCTGAAGGCGGCAGCCCAGGTCTAAAACTGGGAGAGCTGCATGTGTCTTAGCGGTGGCGGTGCAAACCAAGCAGCGGCTGAGCCGAAGCTAAGCTAGACATAATTTTTGATTTTGCTTACAAAGAGAGAATACGACGCTAATTATAAGAGGAAATGAAGTGAGGTCAGTTGGCTATACAGGCTATATTGCAGTACTGGTGGCGAGTTCACAATTTCAACGCCTACCGTTTCTCGCGGCAATATACAACCCTTTTGTAGGGCATTGTAACTGGATCGACGTTGATAGAGTAGATATCTACCCAGAAAGGCTTCAAACCATTCCGAGCAGCTTGTTCTGCGCAGAGACGGAGTTCGTGGTAGCCTATCTTGGTCATGGGATCGCCCGTGTTGTTGGTTAAGCCCTTGTATCTTACTTCTTCAAGATCTGAGCCCTATGTATGCGATAGAACTACGTAGGGTGAGAAATCGCTCCCCACATACCCGACCAGGCTGAACTCGACATCAGCTTGCAACCGAAGGGGCGTATGGCGCCACGAAGGAAAATGAAGTGATATACGTGATATCAGAGCTAGAAGATTGATGCGATATGGGTATCCGAAATTGTGTTGTTCGGCAAAATTGTGTCTAAGAAACTCAGATGAATTACAGTAGGAGCGGGGCAGACAACGATACCCCCAAGCGATTGTTAACAAGACTGATATTGCTCGCCATCTTGGCAACGTGGACCTCATCTCGCCTTGTGCATCCACCCGCCTGCAGAATAAAGATCCAAAAGGTGGTCTCTATTTCATGGCACATCTCAACGCCGAGATTTTGAATACACAACTGCCAAAAGTTTTAGACTATTGTGCATTCAAAGTTACCAATTGCTAGAAGCACGCAGGCTCTGTACTGTTGTCTATTTCTCAAGCCGTCTCGAAAATATGAACTAATTCACTTACGCAATTCAAAACGATTGGGCTTTCAGCAGAAATAATTATATTCAGCCAAGGTGCCCGTCATGTCAGGTATGGGTATTTAGTCTTGGCTCACAGGAAATTCCAAGGTTTTTCGCCTTTCGCAGCTAGTTAGTGCCTAGCCCAGCGAGACATGCACTATGGGTCATATCGCTCAGCGACTTCGCCACATGCCTTACGAAGTTTATGTGCTACCTACCTAGTAGCCTAAGCATACAGCCGGTGGAAAGAACTCTAATGCCTTGGCTACGATCGCGAACAAGTGCCTACAATATGTATGGTCTGGAACGGTCCTCGGTGATGGCGCCGGAGCGTTGGGGGCGCCAGCCGAAGTACCGGTTGCGCTAGGCATGTCACCCCACCCTGGCAATTGAAACGTGAAAGCCTCATCGTCAACTTCCGCCAGCGCAACAAACTCGGATATCCACAATCCGACGGTATTTTGCCTCCGGAAACTGGGGGGTTGGTAGTTTCTACCGCAGTCTCATGCCTCCAAGACGCGACACCTTCTTCCCCAGAGCAGATGCGGCGGTGCTTCAGTCCAAGCACGAGCCGCCATTGGCGTCATCGCGACCGACCACTGTCGCGCCAATCCTTGATGTCGAAAATGCTAGCAGAGCCCTCGATGTATGGACCATCGAGGTCGCCGAGTCTGTTTATCCTACTAAGGAGAATGTTTGGGCACCCGCACCAATTCCCTCGAGGCCAGGCTGTCCCCAGCAATGTACAGTAGACCACTATCTGTTCCCCGTCTTGACGCGCAACGAGAGATTAAGGCTGACCATGTTGTTTTACTACACGCGTGGCGCCCTTGAAGACCTGGAGCTTATGTCTCGCTTGCAAGAAAAGGTAATCCTAGCAAGAGAGACTGCAGGCTGGGAATTTGTTATTGCCGGTCTCCTTAGCCATAACACATACACGCGCATGGTGACGGTTGGACTTCCATTAGCTGTTCTGCCGCGTCGTGAAAGCACCTGTGCTCATACTGTCAATCAACCACCAGGGGTATGTTACAGTTTACCATAGTCATTTGAGTTCGCTGAACTATCATAGACTGTATTTTCCCTCCTCAACATGATCGAAGACTGGCGGTTTAAAGAATCACCCCATGTTGCTGAGGGAGGATTAAGAGCATATGCTGGAGTCCCATTACGTTTTGAAACCGAGTATGGACAACACGTAGCATTCGGCTCCCTTTGTGTCGCTTCCAACTCACCACAAGCCCAACTCTCTGAGGAACAGCAGAGATCTTTGGCCCGGCTGGCTGATTGGGTTGTGTCTGATATTATTCATAGCTCGAGAGCACGACGCCAGCTAGAACGCCGACGGATGTTGGAGCTGACTTCCCAGCTACACAAAATGTGCGACGATGATGCCAATATGGAAGAAGTGATCGTTGAAACGTTACAAGAACTTTACCCCATGGCAATAGTTGGTATCCACAAATCATTCCATGGCCACATCCATTTAGAAGGCGGGACAGATTTCCAAACATCGGCCTTGGAGCATGGCTTGTGGGAAGATAGCGAGTACTTTGACTACATGATCGAAGAGGTCAACCACCAGGATTTGATAGCCCCGAAGATTGTGCGTATCATTGCGACGCAATGCAAAAGTCAAGATATCCCCACATTTCTCCTAGTAGGTTCCAAAGACTTCCGGCATGTCTTCGACGATATTGATTCTGGGTTCGTTCACACATGCGCAACGATCTTGTGTCGCTATTGGCAAGGCCGTGCACTAAAAGAGGCGTTAAAAGCAAAAGACAATTTCTTGCGAGGCATTACACATCAGCTCCGAACGCCCATTCATGGCATATTAGGCTCCGCGGAATTGTTGACTGAAGAGTTGATTTCGCGGAATGTTATGCCGAGCACTACCGCATCATCACCTATCGCAACTCCAGATAGCGACCACCCGGACCCTCGTATGTACGTCGAGACCATTCGAACATCAGCACGAGAGCTCATCTCTACAGTCAACAGTCTAATTAAACTCAATCAATGGGCGGGGCTTGCAGAAGCGCAGCGCGAAACCTCACTCCATAAAATTAGTGAAATTGAGTCCACGTTGCTTAGTGAAGTATCAACGATGCTTCCTCAAGATGTTACTGCCAGACCATCGATCATCATTAGGCACAACTTTCCCCCTAACTGCGATTCACTCGAGTTAGACATGCGTCTCTTCATCGACTGCGTGCAACCACTGGTGGTCAACGCAATACAACATACACCTAGTGGCGTTGTTGCGGTTACTTTCTCGTTGATAGACGGTTTCCAATCTTTGACGGTCGATGTTGAAGATAACGGACGAGGAATTGAAGCGATTAATCACAAGCGTATATTCAACGCATATGATAAAGTTAACATACACACAATCGGAGCCGGGCTCGGGTTAACACTAGCATGCAAATCGGCGTCACTGATGAATGGACACGTTTCGCTAGTGCAGTCATCGGCTGGGAAGGGATCGCATTTCCGAGCAGTTTTCAATAATCCCAAATGCGCTTCTTCGTTACCTCAACGGCTTCCCTCAAACGGGAGATTCGTCCAAATTCCGCCGACGTTCCATCAAATCACCTCGCCGTCGCGAAACTCCATCATAAGCCATTATTTTTCAGATTTTCTTAAGAATGAAGGTTACAATGAATCCACTGAAATTGAAGGATCATTAATTTTGCTCGACTACACGCCAAATCTGGGCCAACTGCACAATAACGTATGCCGCGTGCCACCCGATCAGGTTGGAATTTGTCTTGTACCTGAATTTGTATGCAACTTTGTCGATTTTGAAAAATCCAAGTTCTGTCGGCAAAATAATGTTCTATTCGTGCAAGGCCCGTTTCTACAAAGTGTACTAGAAGAAGCAATGAAGCAGACGGATGCCATTTTAGCTGAAATTGCGATCTCCTCGCTAGATTCTGGAAGCTGCCCATGTGGTGGTGTTGCTATCGATCAGACAAAAACGACAACATCCGTGACAGAACCACTAGCTCTGCCACAGCATCGAGGTAGTATTTTCCCATCCGCCATCGAAACCAAGTTATCCCAGTCGCTTGATGCATTAAAGCTCAACACGGATATATCGTCAACAGCACAGATATCATCGCGTGTGTCAAACCCAATGGTGCTTCTCGTAGACGATAATACGGTTAACCTCCGCCTTCTCGAAATGTACTGCACCCGCCGCAACATGCCATATTGCACTGCAAAAGACGGCGCCGAAGCCGTACGAATCTTCACTGATCATCGCGTTCCAGTGGATGACCGGTTACTGTGCCAACCACTCGTTACGCAGCCATTCAACCTTATTCTTATGGATCTACAAATGCCTGTCTGTGACGGCATTGACGCGACAAAGCAGATTCGTGCGTTAGAACAAAAGCATGAGTGGCAGAGAAGCGTCATCTTCATGATCACGGGTCAGGATTCAGTGCTGGACAGAAGCAATGCAGTTGATGCAGGCTCGAACGAGTACCTTGTTAAGCCAGTCGGGCCAAAAGGCCTGGATAAATGGGTCAAACAATGGTTCCCGCACGTAGAATTTTGATAAGGATTAGACCACGGTGATTGAAAAGGACTAATTAGGCTGGAGGACGGAAGATTACCATAACATCGCCGACATCTTCAGATTTCGATAAAGAAATCAAACAGTCCGCAAGACAACTCGCCGTCTTTCGATAAATTTTGCCACACGCTCTTCAGCGAACAGATATGAAGGTCGACGATGCTAGTGCATAGTGGCACACCAATTCGCCACTGAACACCAGACGCGGCTACAAATCAGACCCATTGAAGTGGGAACAAAGAGAATGAAAAGAACAGGGGCCAGTTTCCCTGTTTGAAAACACCACATGGAATGCATTCCGCAGTATACTTATGGCTGAGGGTTGGCTGGGTACAGAAGCGGTTGGATGAAATATATGAACCGAACTGGATTTCCAACCTGAGGAACTGAGAGTCACTTGGACAACAATATCTCGGCATACCCAATTATCTAATGTTGAAAAATTGATGTATTCATACTGTTTTGGCACTTCTGATAGTTACAACTTTATCCTTTTAATCCTCTGGTATACCCCGCAATTTAAAGTTTCAGCGGCGAGAATAGGTCAGACCATTCGACTTCTGCTTTGAAATCTAAAAGAATTTTGTTCTCGTGTCAGATGATCTGGCACGTGCGCCACTAGCTAAGCGAGCCAACCAGATTCGGAATCTGTGGCGACGCACCAACTCAACTGCGGCGCATCCCTTTGACAGGAGAGGAACTATCGGGCAACGCTCCAGCTCAACAAAGGGCAACCCTTGGGCAACGAGAGTCATCAAAGAATCGCGCGAAGAATATAAGTAGCAGCCAGAAAGCAGATGCCAGACAGAGAACCGAATCAATTCAATTCTTACCTCCACTTGTATCAGTGACTCAGTGACCATCAAATCTGACATCTTGATGTCGTCTTTTACGGACGCTGGTGAGTCGAGACTGTCATTTACACGATGAATGCGCTGGGTGAAGATACATGATGATAGAAGAAGAAAACTGATGAAGAAAAGATACTTTATTGCATTAGTGAAGAAAGAATTGCTTGGCTATTCTTCCCCAATTTACTTGTACACATTCAACTTACCGAGTCCTAGCTAAACAAGTCGACTACTGGGCGACGGCCACATTCTAGGACTAACGAATGTGCAATCGAATAGCGCTCACAGCCAATCGATATTGTGAGTGGTAGAAAGCCTCAAAATAACTTATTTTTATTGTCTATGCACTAATAGATCAGAGTTTCGACTAAACTGGCAACCTCTCCAAAGATGGAGCTCCTCGGCAACGCTATCTCAATCTTAGCAAAAATCCCGCTAACAATGGTCAGTAAGGCCCTGTCCTCCTTTCCGCACTCCTTGTTCGGATCCAGGACAATATCTAACGCGAGCAAACACAAAACAAGGGTGCAAAGGTAAATGCAATTACTGCAGGAAGAATTAGTACCAGGCCTGATGAAAATTTCCGGCCTGTAGAAAACTTACTGGTCTTGAAGGAGATCTTCCGATGAAATAGTACTAGAGAAAGTAATAAATCTTCTGATTGATCGCTTACGCAACCGGTTGCACTCTGGCGACAGCTTAATACTTCCCAACTGAAGCAACGCCTCATGGTAATAACAGAAATTTTGGTTCGTGACACGTTTAGCAGCATGAGCATCTAGAAAAGGTGAATTTTTTTTTTTGACGTGTTCCAATTGATTCGTACCATTCGTCAAGCGCCCCTGATAGCTCTGCTACCGCAAAAGAACAATCTGTGACGGGCGAATTTCCACGAAGCTGCAAGACCTTTGCACACAGTTTTGCGTACTGCAATCTGAGGTCCAGCCACTCTTGAGGTGGTAGAGGCATGCCGTCGCTCGGTTCGATATCCTCGGGGAAGTTCACAAGGGATTGGTAGCTGAGAATCTATTGTTCATATGTTAGTACCTACACAGCGCAAATTGGCGCGGGAAGGAGATACGGACAGAGAAAGTTTGGCCCCTCAAGGCGTAACTCTTGTCGATGCAGAAAAGCAACCGCATAGCTTGTTTAGCCTGAGTAGCTTGCTCGTCGCTGGTGCATAGACTGCGTATAGCCGCTTCAGAATAAAGGTTCAAAAACGACGCAGTCGAGGCACTGCCAAAGATTAATGTAGCTAGATCATTCCATCCCATTCTCTCAATGAGACAGAGCTAGCTATAATTAGGATGCTGGATTATTTCAGTCTTGCTGACTAATGGATTTCACCTACTATTGCAATGAGTGCCTAGTTTGACTAAGTGACGATTTGAAGGTAGCCGGTAGACTGACTTACCAGAAACTTGCGAATGCTATCGTTCTGCCGAAGCAGTAATCTAGAAAGTTCGGGTGTTGTGTCTGCTAGAGTTGTAGATATTGAAGAATCGATGTCGGGGCTTAGAAGAGCACCCCAGGCTAGCGAGCTTATGAGCACTGATATGTCGCTTACGTCAATGGATGGCCTTCCTAGGTCAAGAATTTGTTCCTGTACGCTTATAACGTCTTGTTCTCTAAGGAACAGATTGAGGCTGCACAAATTTTAGGCATAAGTAATATGTATTTTGTAATTGACAACTTACCCCAAAGGCTCCTGGAATGCCTCTTTGCGAGGTTAGCACGTAACATATATGGAATCGTATGACACACTTTGAATCAGTTGTTTCATAGGAATACTAGCCAGGTCCAGATTGTGACGCTCGCCCACAGATTCAGTTTTACGCAAAAGATTTACTTGATGTTCCGCTGAGAGTAAGCCTTTAATCTTCTCACAAACGGCTTGTTGTCGTCGGGTCTCTAAGTGAGGTTGTTGAAGTAACGCGGGGATCCCACGCGCTCCTCGCTCTGAAGCGGATCTGACCTTTACCATATCAGGAACATGAGCATTTAAAGAAATAATAGATCACACACCTCTTGCTTATCGGCTACTATTCGCGGCGTGAGAAGCGCTAGGATAGGGTCATGGGCATGACTGTCTAGTCCAGACTCTGAAAAGTCACTCAATTGCATTGTAGAGTTTTGAGCCAAATCTCGATTGTAAGTCCATTCAAAAAAGTCTACTACACCAGGGTCATTTTCTGTATTATTATTTGACCTCTCGTCATGTGGGCTGATGCCTTGTAGGTCCTGTTCTATGTCCTAGTCAGCATGTACCCTGGTATTCACCCAAATAATTGAGGGCCTTATCATGCGCATGACATCCTCTAGAAGCAACAGGGACTAACGCTTCAAAAATTACCTGAGGGTTCCATCGCAAGAGTACTTGCTATCGATGTATTTGAAAAACAGAAATCGAGAAAAGACGGCGTGCTCTCAGGAACAAGTTGTGAAAGAGACACTACACTATTGAGTCGGGTAGTAATGAGAGTTGTAGAGCCATCCATGTTCCTATCAATGCTGACCTCTGGTGAGGCACTTAGGCCTGGTAGATCCGACATGATGTCTTCACTTCCTCGGCGCACCTCGAAACTCTGGGCTCGCCTCTCTTGCCGTCGTCGTGTACGAGATGATTGGAAATATTGGCATGGAGATGAATTTGTCTATTGAGGTCAGACGCTGACTGAGGGAGGATTGACACGAGAGTACTTTGCAGTGACTACATGGAGTGGCCCCGTCACCTGCGTTCATTTCTTAGCACGTAACGACACTACCAGCAGGTACACCTACATCTAACTTTTTTCTGGCGGCACGCTTCGCATGCACCTCTCCGTCGAGTGAGTTTAGGGCGTGAAAATTCCATATTTGAGCATAAGAGAAACTATTTAATGTGTATAGAGTTCGAAAAAGAATCAAGATATCAAACGAAACACACGGACCTGAGCATTTTGATGTACTAAGTTGTTCTGCTATTTAGGAATACCTAATTGGTATTCGACAATCGAACCTACCGAAAGAAGAAAGTTATTTCACATCCCGTGCACGGGGCAGAGATATTAGGTTTCCGTCGCAGCATATAGCTCTGCTAATCATTTCCCCGCTATCTCTCCAGAATAGATTATTTTGCGGGGATGTTATTAGACTGCAGCTCAACGTTTTGAGATGGTTAGGAATATTCTAGGATCGAACAAGCACACCTAGCCACACCCACATCTGCCTACTCTAAAGCGATCCTCCCCTTTATAGTGTAACCCCCTGCTTTCAATGCCACATTACAGCGCAATGTTCTCGAGGCCGGCATGTACTTACTTTCAGCGCATCATGACCTTCATGGTGACCATGACAACGTCTCTCTTCATACTCCAATTCAAAAGCGTTGATTTTGGCACTTCATTTACTACATGCAGCGGCTCCGGAGCCGTTGTGGGCCGAACCGCCGAACTACCCAGTAGGAGCGCATCGATCCGGACAATTCGGTCTCAAGGAGCTTAAACCTTGTTTGTAGTCAATGGCAATGCTGAGATCACGCAAAGCTATAGCAGCAATCAATAAGCCGGCAACTCGTGCGTTAAGCTTTCATGTCACAACGATATAACCCGCCTGACGCGTGGCATCGGAGTTTATACTCCTATCTTGCTAATTAGCCGCATCCCCACTGACACTAGTGGCGTTAGCGTTGTTCCCTACCAAGATACAATATGGGACGATTGACATGTGCTTCTAGGAGTAACCTCTGTAGTTAGATTGTTGAGAACGACACTAAGATATTAGGGTGAGATCCACCTTAGTCGCAGCACGTAGTCCGCCATACGATAGGCCCACTCCCGAACCTAATTCTGAACCGTATTTCATTTTGAAGAAGAATCAGGCTTGTGTAACTTTGGTAACCACCGCACATATCTGTAGATAGTAATCACTTGATATCTAGATCTTTATCCCAATGAAAAGCAGACTCCTTGCAAGATAACTTCTAGGGCAGCAAATAAGTCGTTAATTAATTAGAAAGAAAATAGTGGACCGAGAGCGGGCTTGAGAGAAAAGTCAAGGACCCCTATTAGGATAGAGTAAACTTAAACCAGCGTTAGTCCTCATTGAGGCTAGTAAAACTAGGCTTAGAATGGATAGCGAGGTAAATTGTTGATTATGGAGTCAACGATAACTACTCGACGGCGAGTAAGGGTCTGTTCGGTGCACCAGCTGTTTTTCAAATAGTTTATGCTGGAGGTAACGCCGGTAGCGTGGCCGAGGGCGCCTTAGTTTCCGCCACTGGCCTTACCGAATCGAGCCAGACAAAATTTTGGTGTTTAGTGCGGTAGTTTATCCGTTTGTATTCTATCTTAGCAGTTTTTGTGACCGTCTCAACCTCATAGAGCTTCTAAGTACGCCCTACGACGCTAATCTCGCGCAATTCGCTTGCTGTTAAGAGGTAGCTGGAAGACAATAGTACTTGCCGTAGGCCACATGAGATAGTGAAGGGATGACGAATAGCAATTCAATCTAAGTACTGCTAGTATGGGAAAATAATACTTGCTTTACTCTGTTTGCAAGTGTAGAGCCTTTTATGCGCTGGTGTAGCGCATCGACCCTGCTTTGGACTGCTACTTTACAACGTCATGATTTCTAGCGTATCGGCCCCGCTCCCGACTAGTACCAGAGTCCTTAAGGGTCTCAAGGATTCCGGGGACCTTCGTTACACTCGCGCTGCTCTTAGTAAGGCCTCTCTATCTCTATCTTAGCAATCCTCAAGTGTAGTTACTACTACTCTCACATGGGCGCCTACACCGTCGCTAGCACTAGCGCCCTCGCCGTCATCCTAGCCAACCAGCACCTTTAAGTAGAGCGATAAGAGTAAGCTAGCTCTTATTAATGCTCTTATAAGCGCCCTTAACTGCGGCCTCTGCTTAGACTTAGGGTACAAGCTAGAAGCGTAGGCTTTGGCGATGCGCGAGGTATCTCGAGTCTCTAGCTAGGCCGTAACTTAAGGCTAGTGCAAGAATAAACACAATATCTTTAAGAAGGATTATAGAGTTTATACTTAGCTCTTAAGTTAGTCTAAGTTTAAGATAACTAGCAATAGGCTAGTTAGCGCCTCTAAGGGCGCACTTAGAGCCTATTTTATAGCCTATAAAGATACTAGAAAGTTTAGAAATAAAAATAACTTAAGTATAAAGACTAGCTACAAACACTCTTTAAAGGAGTCCTAGCTACTAGCAAGTTGTCTTAAGGCTTTAAGGAACTTTTAAGTAGTACTAGCCTTAATAATGTTAGTAATTTAGTAGAGGTATATAACGAAGGTTCCTAGAATCCTCGAGATCCTTAGGAACCCTAGTGCTAGTCTAGGTTAGAGCTAATACGCTAGTGTTGTGGTATTGTGCGCCCGATGCATACCCGGGGCCCGAGGGCTTATTGGGCCTAGAGAACTTGGACTTCGTTAGCTAATCTGACTCTAGACATCGCCTGCGCTCCTATGGATTGTATCTTGCGACCCGAGGGCTCGTCGGCTTGCTCTCTGTGTTAGGCTTCGGCGCCTACAAGGCCTGCAGGGCTGTAGTAGTATTGCGATTGGCGCATACTGAGCCGAGAGCCAAGGGCCAGTGGGCCTTTGTAACGATATATACTGTTCTACTCCGGTATTCAACGTTGTTGAATACTCAGCTACCTTTTTGGGTTTGTTTGGCGCAGTGGAGTAGAGCTGCGGTCTAACACGCGCTGTTTAAATTTATAATTTGTATTTATTTTTGAATAAGTAGGCACAAATTCTAGCACACCGAACAGGGCCTAAACTAAAGTGGAGAGGGAGTTAATTCTCTGAAAGGAAAGCACTGTCGCTATAAGAGGGAACTCCATTCCACAATGCCGAATAACTACCGCTTTATAGTGCTTCGCAGTGCTTTACAGCAACAACCTACCAAAAACGTTAAGAACAACAATCCTAAGTAGGATAGTATATATATTCTACACCCCTTTGCAACTTTCCACCTTTGCATGTGCAACTAAGTCGATTTCCACGTGTCGAGGTCCGAAAGAGATGTTTCCAGACTAATCTCTAGTCTGCTCTTAATATTTTGTCGTCATCAATCTAGCTAGATAGCCACTAAGAAAATTCTAAAAAAAGAATCTACTATAAAATTAATTTAATCTTAAGCACAGGTTGTGTGCCAATACTAAAAGTGTAACCTAAGCGCCCCGCGATAGTTCCCCTACATGACTAAAGGTTTGGGTAACAGGGGTAATCGCTAGAGTATAAAGGTTGATGGGGCGGCCGGTGGACGGACGGTAAACTTACCCCCATGCACAATATAGAATCTAAATCTTGGCTATTGAAGACCTGGTCCTTGAACCCGCTCGGTCGGGAATGTTATTTGTGCAGTGGATGTTTCAATCGCGTGCCATCCTCCGCCTCCGCACAACAAAACATGGAGAAGAATGAAGCCAGAACTAGAGGAAGCTCTTGATTGAGCTATACTTGCCGCGCCGACTAAAACACTCTAGAGTATGTTAGCCAGTGCGGCGAGAAAATTTGCGGTAATTATGCTAAGCGTTCTTCGACGCGAAAATGAACTCAACACAACCAAGTGCATTGAATCCCCTCTCTCCATTCCAACGGCCCAACCATCTCTCACAAGACACGACATACCCATCCACCACCCCACATTATCGGTCGACAAGCGAGTGGATAGTCTGCTGCAACGTATAACCATGGGAGAGAAGGCAGGACACAGCCCCACCCTCCCGCACCCACAACACCGCAAAACTCAGCTCCAAAAATGAAACAGCATTCATTGACTTTGTTAATCGAACACCAAGGGTATAATCACTCCATCCACGACGCAAAGAAACAACACATAGCCACGACAAACAATGAACCCCGCACCCCATCACCCACCCCCCCTCTGCGCCTGCGCATGTTCCCTCAGCATGTGCAAAAACGGCGCAATCGCATGCCTTCGCCCCACTGCATAATCCACGCCCTCCATCTGATCCCCCACTCCATCAAGCCCCTCAGTCCCGACAATTTGCGTGGCATTCGACACACCCGCAGACTTAACATCCACTACTCAATTAACATCAGCACGGTACACAAGCTCAATCGCACACAAATGTTCAGCGCGGCTCAAGACCAGTCTTTAGCCAACGCACTAGCTTCAAACGATGCACCATTAGTAGGCGAAGAGGCAGAAAGTTGTTGCGCAGCAGCAGCAGTAGCCTGAGCTTTCGCCGCTTCATTGGCAGCGGCCATGGCAGCAGAGAGGTCGTGGTCGATCTTAGATTGCTGGGTGGAAGTATTGCCGCCACTTTGCGGGCGGGCATCGGAGCCTTCGCGTTCGCCGACAGCGGCGGCGGCGAGGTGTTGGAGACCGGCCATGTTATGTTCGAGGAGGGGGTTGGGTTGGTCGGGGGCGTCGAGCTGGGGTGTGGTGAGTTTCTTGTGGTGGAGGAGGTCCTCGAGGGCGGTGTCCCAGCCGAGGCCGTCGAGGCTGCGTTGAACTATTTGCCCGTTGAATAGGGCATCGGTCATGTCTTTGATGCTGGCGTGGGCTTCCACTTGGGTTTCTAGTATGTCGGATAGTTCGGTTAATGATGTTGCGACTAAAGCTGCGAAGACATGATGCAAGGGAGTTGTCGGTCCGTTGATGAGTCTAGTTAGTAGGTCTTTTGTGATATACAGGACGGTTGTTGAGGGTGTTGCATGCGAAGAAAGTCGAGCTACAACCAACCTCAAGTAGAGGTTAGCTAACTGAGGTGGTGAGTTGTCCACGAGGTCAGCAGGGGCAAGAGACTCTTGGAAGGAATCCAAAAGCTCTTTAAGGTGAATAACTTGAGGTGAAGATGCGCTTGGCACCAACATGGCAAAAGGTGATGAAGGATCCTCGTTTGGTTGATTGCCCGCACGCTTCATCTCCGCGAGATGACCGACAGTCTTTGCAGCCCCTACGTATTGTTAGTCACAGTTGCTAAGATAACTAGAGATACTGACGAGCTAAATGGAAGCCAACATCACCCCCCAAGGCGACATAGTCGTCACGTGAGAGGCCTCCTGATAGAAGCGGAAGCTTCAAGGATTTGTTATAACCAGAGGCATGAAAGCGATCTAAAATGAATGCAGTCCAGAAAACGCGGCGAGAAGCTAGATAAACTTCTCTGTCCCGCTCTTTCAGCATGCGAAGGGTGCCTGCATCATTCAGGCCGGCATCGTCAATACATGCCGCAAGGAGGCCAAGTAACTCAGACATACTGCCTACAGGAACGGGTCCCGGGCGATCACACCCGAGCGCAAGAAGTGCGAGGCATTGGCAGTAGACCAAATTGTTGTAGAATTCTTGTGAGGGTTCTGGATCATGCCGTACTCGTTTTGCAGCATCTACCGTGTCTATACAGTGGCTCAACAGCTGATTCAGGCTAAGGTCGCCGTGAGGTAATGCTTTTGGTGCAACTGAACGTATGCAGCCTTCCAGAGATAGGAAGAATGCCTCACGTAGCTTCTGCGGACAATTTGTAAGGCGGTTAAGCGCCGATAGGTCATGGGGAAGAATAGGCAGAGTTGGATGGATAAAGTTGGTATAGCTAAAAATTTCAGCTAGCTTGTTGGATATGGGATACTCATCAACATACGCTTTGAGTGTGTCCTCGTTTGAACCTGTGACAAGGCTTCCAATCAAGCTCATCTCGCCAAAGGAACTACGGCGATTGCCGTTCAAGGTGGGGTCTTGGATTGTTAGCATAGAATAAAAGTCGGAAAATTTGGCCTTACCACGATCCTGGGCGGACCAAGTTGGCCTGGTGAATACATCTTGGAAATCGTCCGACATTGAGTGGGTACGCTTGCGAGAGAATTGAGGCGGGCTTTGCATGCTGGCAAAATTCGGGTCAGTTATGCCACCGAAATCAAAGTTGGTGGGAGCTGGGGCCGTCGGGTGCTGGATCTGGTTTTCCAAAGAGTTGAGTCTATCAGCCAGCTCTTTGATGTATCTGGGGGCAATGGTCAGTTTTTTTGCATGGGTATAGGAAGAATAGATGCGGTAATGTACCCTTTGCTTGGTCCACGCTTCATAGGCTGTCTACTAAACTGGCATCGTGCCCCAGTGCGCTTACAGCTTGAACAAGCTTCTGGGCCGTTCTCGCTCGTCGCATCGCATCGAATCTAAGGCTGGTCAACAAGATGTGCCAGCCCGGTCATGTTTCTTGCGCACCTTCTTGCGCCGGCACTCATCACAGGCACGCGACACTTTGGACCGCTTTCGGCTTGGGTCGTTGGGGTCGTATGCGTCATGCTGTACGTCGAGGCTCATGACTGCGTGTGCCATCTGCTGTGGCGAGTGTGCTGGGCGCCCCTGCGACTGGAAGTGTTGGTGGGCGCCCATGGCAGGAGGCATCTGGGCCAGTTGCTGGTATTGGGGCTGCTGAGCATGCCCTGGATGCATCAAGTCGCCGCCATCGCGCAGCTGTTGCAGATTCTCCTGCAGGCGGAGCTCGGGGTCGGTCATGCTGTGTTGCTGCTGCTGGCCAGGCGGCGTCCCGGTGTGGTTGATATATGGGCCGGGCCCTCCGCCCATCTGTCCGCTTGGTTCGGCATAGTTTGAAGACATTTTGGCGCGCTTCACGGTTGTGGCGGCAGGGAGCACGTGATGCGCAGCTTGCGCAATAGATGTCGGCCTGATGCGTGTATGCGCGGGGTCCGGTGTGGTGGTGGAGGTGCTGAGGCGCGAGGTTTGGGTCACGGCCGAGGGAGGTTTTGCGCATTATCACTTTACGGGTTTTGTGCTAGCGCGGTGGAAAGAACCAAGGACAGCCTCTCCCCAGTGAGGGCCATGAGAGTACGAGGGACTGAGCAACAACATGGCGGTTTTGTTTTGTTTGCAATTGTAAGTTTGCTCTGACACGGAGTGGTGCTCGGCGCATTCTAGCCGGTGACGTTGGAGTCGCTGTTCGGATTATCTGTCTGGCCGTTGAACCGTTGAAGCACCTTGCGGCTCCTGATCCGTCGACGGAGCAGGTGGGGAAATGATTCTCTCCAACACCAATGCAGCGGCTAATAGAATACGCAATAGCCTGTTGGAACTCAAGTTACGCAGTACGGCTATGTATTGCTCCGTTTATTGTGATTTTTTTTGAGAGGGGGGGTGAGGCGATGCCAGGTACCACCAGATGACGCGCTGGCTTTTTCTTCAAGTTCATTTTCGCGCCTCTTCAGTCGGTATAAAGCTAGGTTCGCCTATTACATACGTAAATAGAAGCAGGATGCTATACGTATAAGCTGCATCTGTCGGTCCCGCCTGCAATGGCTGATAGACTCTTCTTCACGTCGTAGGAATGGGCAATGACCACATTGGGAATGAGAAGTGGCGATGCCTGGATTAGCTTTGGTTGCGGCCCGTGCCGCCAGATCATGCGCAGTCTCATTGCTCCAACAATTGCTCCAACAATCAAGTCTTTGATTCTATCCTATTATTTACTTCAGTTGCTGTCTCTCGTATCGCCGCTGCGACGTCATCGATTAGCAATGCACTAAACAATGAAATCGGACCGAATCTAGTGCAGTTCGCCACATGCACAACGGTTCCATCCGTGTACAGGGAGTCCAAGGCAAGGTACTTGCTGGCAATTGCATAACTGAGTACCTGACTGCATGGCCATGGCGACTACGTCATGCTGAAGTAAGCCATTGGGTATCTAAGCGCATGGCCATGGCGACTACGACATGCTGAAGCAAACCTCCTTGAGGGTCTTCAAAGGAAATATTCGCCGGCCTGCCATCTCGTGCCGCAGGGGCCATGAACAGAGCTGTACATCACACTACAACGCAATATAACCGCGACTAAGGCAGCATCCATGACCTCGAGCAACGATGTTATGGTTGATCTCTGCGGCTGTGTCACACAGCACCTCCGTCTCGCGGCCGAAACACACATAGCTATCGAAACGGCAATGTTGCAGAATACGGCCGACCACGGGCCGCCATTGAAGCCCAGGTCAACGGGCAAAGTTTATTCATTTGCATTGTAACATTGTCAACTACAACCTCGTTTATAGACGCTAAGACAATGGCCACGTCCAATGCCGCTACATGTGTGGTCAAGATCGCAAACTTTGGGGGCCGGTGGCCAAGGCCATCTACCAACAACAGACTTGAAGAGCTAGAGTGTCGTTCCGGCAACCAGCCATCCTTGCTGACATCACGACCAACGGCAATGCGATGACCAGCAATGTGAGAACCAGCAGACCACACCGGTGCAATCTTGCGTCGAGCAGCTCACCTATGTGATGAGTTGTGTTGGGTGCATAATAGAAGCCATGGTTTTCGAAATGCTAGTATACAGCCGAACGGAAATAGTGCCTTCTTGCCGGCAGCACATCAGCCTCATTCTGATGGTTTAGTGTGGCTCAGCCATTGTTACGACAAACGGTCAAGGTGCCTGAGAGCGCTGACCATACTCTGCCGCAAATTCACACACTATGCGCTCGGCATTGCCGCCGCATACGATGCTCGAATCAGCTTGGCAACGGGCGCTCACTAGGACGCGTTGACCAAACCGAGCTGATGGTCCATTTTCACATGGTGGAGATGAAGATAAAACCAAGGGCAAGCGGCCTGGACTGCATACACTGCAGATTTCACGTTTGGACGCCAGCTGGTGACGGGCGGCCCTGGATAAGCTACAGGCAGCTGAGACCTGGCGCAGACGGAGCGCGTCCGTCTCGCGGGCGTTGGGGAGCTTGAGCAGCGCCAGCAGGACAAGCAAAGTGTGACTTGCTGGGCCCGGCCCCCCCCACTCTTACATGGGACTGGGGACTGGGAAGCCTGCAAGTCATCGGAGGACGGGCGGAGGAGTCGAGCAGTGGACAGGCGGTGCGCATGCGGTGAACAGCACAATCGCACGGCCTAGGTCGCCTGCAGACTCGAGCGCCTTCCCGATGCGCTAACCGCTCCTTGGTTGTGCCCCAGAGCCTTCTTTACGGCGGCTTCCTCGCCTTCCCTCTTCTCACTACAACTTCACCACTCGACTCTCTGCACAATCTCTGGTTTTGGTAGACTCTTAGGGGCTCCGTTCAACGCTTTCGGCCAGCGCCTCTTGCGCTCGGTGTCACTCCTCAACTCTTCACTCTCCACTCCACTTGCTTGCACCCTCCACTCTCCACTCTGCCCATATCCCCGGCGTTTACGGTCACCATCCAGCATTCCACCATTGCTCGCAATATCCTCTGGCGTTCGACTTGTACTTTTGCATACTACCATTCTTGCCTGTACCTATTATCTACCGTCGGCTAGCACCCTGTGTGTGACGCCATCCATTTTGGCTTCTTTTTCCCTTAGTCTGGCCCACCATGCCGGTCATCGACGGTGAAAAGTGGGCTTGCTCGTCCTGCATCAAGGGCCACCGAGTGAGCGGCTGCAACCACAACGGTACGTTGGCAGTCGCATGCGATGGCCAGTCTGAGCTAATGCACTGCTGCACAGATCGCGAACTGCACCACATCAACCCCAAGGGCCGCCCTGTCAAGCAATGTGAGCACTGTCGCGGTGCGCGCAAGTCCAAGTCCCATCACGCCCGCTGCGATTGTGGCGACAAGAAGGAAAAGGACAAGCTCAAGGACAGGAGCGACGCCAGCCCGGTTCACGACGGCCGCTGCCAGTGCCACTCGGGCGCAAAATGCATCTGTGGCACTGCCAGCGAGAACGACGACCTCGTGCTAGAGTCTAGCCGACAGTCACTCCACGATGCGCGCGCCAAGCCCAAGCTGACGACCATGCACTCGGACAGTCACCTCACCGTCTTCGCCAATGGCCATCACAAGCCGTGTCATCGTAACAACAACTCGGCCCACGTCTCAGGCGCACCCTACAAGATTCCTCGTCCTCACACGCTGCACGGCCATGCTGCGTTTGCCGCCTTGTCTCAGGGCGGCAACAGCTACATCAGCAAGCCAGAAGTGCCGACGACGCGTTCCATGGACACGTTGTCACTGTCCAACAACGACTTCTATGCAATGTTTGGCTCTACCCAGCGCTCACAAGACGACAGCCCTGTGACCACCATGGCCAGCAGCCTCGATGCAACCGCTTTTCAGGACCCCTTGTTTACCAGCCAAAGTTCTCTGTTCAGCCAGGATGGCAACTCGCCCGGCAGCAACGTCAGCGAGCCCTTCTCGGGCCAGCAGTGGCCCTGGGCTAACAACGCTGCCGTTACTCCGCTCAATAATATGTTCAATTACGGCAGCTTGTCTACCTCTCCCTCTCAGGACTGCTTGCCCAATCTCGACAGCGATTGGGCAATATCCTCGTCTGGCTTCAACCCACTCTGGTCTGCTGGCGATCTCCCCTTGAACCCGAGCAAGTTTACCGACGCTTTGGCCCAGCCTATTTCGCACAGTGGTGAGTCAAAACTGAGCGGCCCTGGCCTCACAGCTGCGTCTTCTGTTCACTCGGAAATTGGTGAACAGAACTTGTTTGGAGATTTGGACATCAAGCCGGCCACTTCAAATGCTAGCGAATCGCTTTTCTGGGAGGACAGTCCTGTGTACCGCTTGAACACTCCTGGATCTAGTGAGAGCGTCATTGCCCCCATCTCAATGGTTGCCACGTCAATTCCACATGTACAAAGCCTCGAGTCCGATTTCACCAAGGGGCTTGGTGCTACTTCAATGTCTATGCCTAGCACCACAGCTACCGACTTTGTGGAAACAGCTGCCATCGCCATGCCCAATAACCCCAACGACAACACCTCCATAGACCCGTGGCCTATAGAACAAAACGCCGGTGTTTTCGGCAGCTTGTCTGGGTTTGAGCTTACCTACCCAAACAATTGGTTTTAGACGCCTGCAAGGGCGCTGGGGCTCCCCCCTGCTTCAGCCCCTATCATGACGCGACGAATTACGATGCTGCTGGTGCACGTTTGTGCAAACACCAGCTCACCATTCTTACCATTTCAATTCTGCCTTTATGGCTACCTTTTCGACTTCGGTCGCCTGTGTATATTGGAAACCTGGCCCGAACCCTTCGTTTCACTGTGTTCGCGGCCGAATTATATATCTGCCGTCTCCGTCTACTGAATCTCGCTTGCGCACAACAACAAAAATCTTCGTATATATACATGCGCTGGTGCTCTTTTCAGCAGCAACGATGGGCTGAACGTGGCGTTCGCCCACTCTATAGACAGGGTTCTTGGCGTTGACTTTCTCATCTGCTATGCCCTACAACTGAATGAACAAAAACTGAATTCATATTCCATCTATCATCTATGACGTTCTGTAGACTCGTACTCGAACTGACCTTCAAATACTTACGCGCGACTAGGATGACACTGTAGCGTTGCACATCCATTGTGCGCCAGAGTGACGTCTCCGCTGCAGGGCCTCAGGTGCGAAGGTTGATGTGCTCTCCACCAATCTAGAGCCGGCCCACGCGCCGGCCTGCCTGCAAGCAGAGTTTTCGCAGATACCGATTGATCCGCTGTACGGTATCGCTCAGCGTGCACGAAGGTAGATGGTCTCGCGCGGATACCAGGGTTCCGTGAGCATGCCGCTTAGTGTTCTTTCATTATGGTATCGCGGTATTATGCCTGCTTTTTGTGGCGAATAAGGCCTAAACTGCAGCCACAGCAGCAACCCAACGGCGCCTCACGGCATCTACATCAACTGGCCTCGTCGTAGGTCTTCCAATTTGAGGCGACAATCACCATTCTATCGTTATTGAAGCTATTGAGCGTCTCCAATTTTGCTAACGCTTTGTTTTAAGACTACAGCTAGACTGGCGGAACCAGGTCTCCTTATGGCTACTAACGCGCTTCGCTGAGCGCGCGGCGCAGGACGAAGAGCATGACCTCCGCCATCCCCATGCTCGTCTCGACCTGAAATCCATCATATGCTCCCTCGTGCATCCACGAAAAACCTGTTGTGGCCAGAAACCCAGCTCTCACCCATCCCATCGGAAGCGTAATCCCGTAAGCATTAGGTCCAACCGACGCACCGTTCTGCGACCCCATAGCATCATCCGGTATAGTGAATCGCAACTCGGCGTAGCAGATGGCACAGCAATAGCACGCAAAAGCGCAGCGTGGATGACGCGCCAGACGGCTGCTGTTCCAATGGCGAAAATCACGCATGCACAGCGAGCAGGGCGTGGGCTAGCTCGCGACTTACCCTTTCGGGCTGACCCGCAATTACCGTGTACATAATGTACTAATCCTCGATCACGAGCTGCGACAAAGCACATGTGGTGTGCGCCTTACTTCGCGAGTCTTCCAGTTGCACTACCTGGTCATCTTGCGTACGTGTGGCCGACGCTGTTACCGTGCCACGATTCGGCGCCACGTTGCCTGGATACACCTTGCAGTTGTCGAATAGCAAGGCTCTGATTCGTAGCATGGGCGTGCAAAGTGCTTTGCGGCGTCAGCCACAGGTTTATGGCTGACGGATGGCATAGCAGCACTGTAATTGGTTGAATGCCATCGCTCGCACGTCCCTTGTCTGCAGGGTCGGGATCGTGCATCTTTGTCATGTTGCAACAGCTTACAATTCTATTTGCCCGTGTTTACGCCAGATGCGTTGTCATTCGCTATGGGCTTCAGGTACTCCTCTGTCCTCGTTGGTAGACGAGCATACTCGACCGACATAAGGCGAGTGTATTTCCTACCAGTCTAACGTGCCCGACCAATGGCGGGCAATTTTAGCTTTGGCGGTGTGCAACATTATCGCTGTTCAGGACGGTTGTGATCGCGTGCTAGGATCTGTGTTGTGGAGGCACCGGATCGTCGCGCGGCTCTACACCCTTGGACCCTGAGGGGCGTTACTGTACGTTCAAGGAATATTTGCTGGCTTGGCTTGTGGAGAACCTGGGGCAGGTGAGTTGTGGGCAGCGGAAATGAAGCTCGGGCGGAAGTGAGGCTTTCACCGGCCTGTCATGAGCAATGCATCCTTTTGGCAATCGAGGCGAGGCCGGACGTGTGTGCTGATGGAGATGTTGCGAACGGGGTGGCCTGGGAGAACTGCCTGGTACGATTTGGCTGAGCTTGCGAGTCGGAGCCTCCGTCCTCATCGCTGCACATGTCATCTTACGCACAATCTCACCCCTATTCCTGATAACCACATTTACCACCCACTCTGAGGGGCGGAAACACTCCAATAGGCATGAAGACAGGTAGATATTTCCTCCAAACCCGCCAAGACATCGTCTCCTACTCCTTCCAATTAACCCGACTTGACACCGTCGCCCACTACCCATGCCGTGCCTCCAGACCCCATTCACACGCCCATCGTCCGTCATATCCCCCAAATGCCCCAATGCCCTATCATTCCTCTCATCTCCTTCTCTTCGCCGTGCAAACGTCATCCACAGCGTGTCAGCCACGCCAAGCCATCCACTCAGTGCCACTCTCCGAATATGCAACCGTAATACTACCGCTTCATAGGTGGTAAAGCTACTGGGCCAATGTGTTTGCGCACTGCGTACTTTGCATCCCGCGCATACACACCATCTTGCGCAATGCACAGCCACGATTACGTCGTGCCGCGCCTCTCCGCGACCCGTGGGGCTCCGTTCGTGGCTAATCGGGCCTTAGTCGGGGAACAGGAAGGGGGTCTGGTTTGGGGTCGCAACGTAGAACGTGTTTGAGGGGGGTGGCGCTGGAGGGGGTAGGGTGTGCGTTTGACGGGGGGGAAGATGTTGTCTACGTGGGGTGATCAGAGGCTAGATGTGATGATGGGATTTGAGCCATGTGTGTGCAAGGCTAGGAGTGATGAGATTTTGATGGACGGCAGGTGGGTGGGTGAATAGAGTTTAGGTTTGGGGTCGGGTAAGGCGTCGATAGTTTGATTCCGAGGGTGGTGTTTGGGACTGAGTTGAGGTCGAGGTTGTGGTTGGTGTTCGTTGTGATACTGTGCATTGATTTGCGGCGCTTGCGGAAACTCGAGCCTCACTTGCTGCCGTCGTCGTCGCTGGCCGGGTGCGATCCGCATACCGTAGGCGGGTATTATGTCGACCTTGCGACCCTTCATTACTAGTAACCTTAATTCGCTTTTAGAACGGTGCCATCAAGCGGCATAGACTTCGTCGGCAGCATCTGCACCACTTCACTGGATCTGTGGGGAAGATTTCGATATGTCAAGGGACCAGTAATCTACTTACCTGAACCCTATTTTAGAAATGGAACGTATCAAGCCTTTCTATCGCACTATACAAGCTTTTCTTAAAGCCTAGTTTGTTTAAAGACATGCAGTTTACTTACCGAAGGTAGAACGATTGAAGTTTATAGCGACGACTAGCACTTGTGTTGTCTAGTTTCATGTATACTGTGAGTAGTAAGTCCTAGCATCAATTTTATTTCCTTGGTGTCTATCTTCCTCGGCTGTGCTACTAGCAACGCCGACAGCTCGATAGCATTCTACAAATCATCATCGGGCCTTCCGAAAGCATTACAATCTTGGTAGCGGAACGATCTCGTCACCTTGTCGCGGCCGGCCACAGAATGCAAAGGAACGAGGCTGCCGACCCAAAACGCTCCTCCAAAATCTAGAATGATGTAAGACACAATAGTGACGTCGGGAAGCATACTTTACGGATGGTACAATGCACCAACCACCTAGCTTGCTGTACTGATCGTCATGTATATTAATCGTATCACCGCGTCGTCGATCTTGTGTGCGAAAGATGTACTGTAGTGCATGAGACTAAGGTGGTGCAGGAAAGGGTGTGAGTAGTGCGGTTTGATGCGCTCGAGCCATGGAATTCTATCGAATCTCACATACACTGTAATTTACATACAACTTGAATCAACTCAGTATCGTGTGTGCCCACCCCCAGCTAGGCGTACAGCCTCGCAATGGTTCTTGAATTATATACAGATTTCTATTAGACTAAGGAATCTTCGATAACTTTCTATAGCCTGAGCGCACCGAACGCACTACTCGCCCTTTCCTGCACCACCCTTGTATCGCTGGGCCGCATCGTCTACGACCACTAGATCATCGGTCTTCACTACAGCCGGTATCCCGAGTGCATGATAAAAATGATCCCCGCCCGTCGGAAAGCTCACAAGATTGCTTCCGACACCTGGCCCCTTGTATGTTCGTCGTGGAGTGCAGTAGCACCGGTCCGAGCCGGATCCCTCCTAGCTATTTTATCCAACTGGCCTCCCGTGGTGAATAAGAAGGCCTCTGAAACTTTGAAAAAAAATTCCGCCGGTATTCTTCGGTCGATGTTAGAATAGTTTACCCGAAGTTATATTGGTGGCAACGTTGACGTTGCACTCGCTATCATGGCGGCTATCATTTCAAGCTAGATTAGGGTGGTTAATACTCGCAGGATGGAGTAGAAATTTTAAATTCTGTGCAAGGTTTTGGGTAGTTACGTATTGACAATAGTGATACTAGCTAAATCAATGTAAAATAAGCAGGTTGAGAAGAATTTTAAATACTTGCTACGTAATTTCATCTATAAGAGTTGTTGATAAGTATATAGGACATATGTACTACCCGGTCGCGTCTGCCAGAGATGCCTATACATTATGCAGCACCAAATAGTTTCGGAATCGCTATAGCCATGATGGCTGTTGTTGTCAGCATGAAAAATGGTACGTTTGCATTTTAAAGGCCCCTCGGGTTGACCAAGCTCGCCTGCACGAGTGAATGAAAAAGTCAATCCCGAACGGGGTTTTGAAACTAGTAGGTATAAGACTTACACACGAAAATGGCAGCTTTATCGGTTACATAGGTATTATCGATGGTCATTACGAACTATGACACCAAAATTGAAACATCGGATAGCTTACTGAGGATTCTTACTAAAGCTATCGCCAAGAACATGGAGCAAGAAACCAACATGAGTTTCATGCGAGTATAGAAATCACCGCTTGCTTTACGCGCACTAGTTCCCGTCAAATTTCAATATAACCCGGTTTGTTCTCTGGACATATTTTTCTGGCCCCACCTTAACTGTACTATTTTGCCAAAGGACAGTGACACAGTCACAGCGCAATGAAGCTCAGCAGGCTCGAGAAATAAGATTTTTTGATACGCGATTTCACTCCTTCCAACGGACATGAATTTATGTGCTACCTGAAGGTTATCCTGTGTCTCGATAATCTACTGGTACGCATCTGCATCGGCGTAGAGCTTCCACCCGCGCAAAACGCGGATGAGTATGCAAATAGCTATTACAAAATTTGATGCTGTGCTCCAAATAATAAGATGAAGCAATTAGAAGCAGTTTTGGAGTGCGCGGTGGCACCAATTGTCGTTGTCGCTATATGCGGCCAAGCCAAAAACATACCTAGGTGGAGATCGGATACCCCAACACTGGGATGACGATTCCCAAGCTTCCTCTTCAAGCCCTGAAGGACAGCTAATAGTGATGTTTCTGCTCCGTTTATTTCGCCTTCTCCAAATTTTGAGCGCGCGATATTCATTGTAATAGTGGAGTCCAAGGATCCCACCCAACTTAAGCGCTGAAACCTTCGTAGAGTTGATCAACGATCATAGTAAGATTTCCCTGTGTTTTCAGCGTTCCAGAGTCTTCACTTCCGAATACCTCCTCTGGGCGTCTCAAAGCTTATCGGTAAAGGGCTTCCGCCTTTGCGACTCGCCCTCAATAGGTACAACAAGTCGTCAAATCGTGAGCTGCGGCGATGGCTATCGGATCTGATGAGTTCAGTTCTCGTTCAAGCCCACGGTACGCCTTTGGGAACACGACCAACTTACACTACAGAACTAATCGAACTTTTCCTGAGTTATTGTTGTGCTCATTTTCTCTTTGAGCCCCAATGGTGCCATCGCGTATACATGTTGACTCGAGTTTCCAATTTATGCCAGGTTGCTAGTTGCTCTAGAAAGTGCTGATGTTCCTGCTATGCCTCGAAGCGGTTGCTGCAATTTTGGGAAGCAAACACAGTTTTCAGGAACCAAAATACAGTTTCTAGAAAAAAAACACAATTTCAGAAATCAAAATGCTATTTCCATATATCTATCCTAGATAATAGTATAGGTAGTTATACTATATACTATTCGAGCATATATAGCCTCATGAAAGCAGTGTCTGCTACGTCAGTAGTTGCTCTTGTGACAAACGAAGTCCGACCCGAGTAGGACGGATCGGCCCCCTTGAACTACTGTCTCGATCGCATACGATACAAAAATTGGGGTTGTCGACAGGGGTCAATAGGGTCTAATCAATCATTCAACCCATCAAACGGAGTACAAGCACCTATATGGAGCCACACTATTTCATAGCACCTGAACATAAGTTTATGTGCATAAATTTCTTCGCTCAGGCTACCTAATTACGCTGCATAGTAGTGTACTGGCTAATTTGTAGATACATTATAAGACCGCCAGGTGTCAAGTGACTCCTTAAGTATGCCTAGCTTTCAAACCATCACACATAATTCTTCTAGCCAGCATTAGTACATAAAAGGGCTTCGATGACAGGACTCAGAGCTGCCTTCTTGGATATAACTGCGCAGAATCATGCAAACGAAAAAGCCCTATAGGCCCTGAATTTTGGCCATGGAAACTCTTTTGGCTGTCTCACTCCGGAAATGCCCTGCACGTTTGGCTTGAAGCTGAATATCTCAATGCTTTGAGCTGGTGCTTCAATTCTGTGTCAGTCCTTTGACCGGCAGTGGCAAAAGTGGACACAAGAGGCGCGAAAATTAGGCAGGGTGTGTCCTTCAAGCGTGCCACCCATAGAGCCATTGGCTGCTGGCTCCACTGATGTACTCGGGCTCGTGAGCTGCATCGCAGAGCCACTTTCACCAGATTCAAGCCTTCAATGGCAACAAAATAAGGCTTGCTTGTTGGACCCCACTACCTAGGAATGGAATACAATAGCTGTTTATATGTATATATTAAATTACTTGGTTCCAATGGATAGGTATACTACCAAGAAAACCTCACCCAATCGACTCCTTTCCCGAACGGGCTGCGACGTAGGAACATTACCAGTCAAGCCTATAACACAGTTCGCATGCATGACACAAGCGGCTTCAAGGATCGATTCAAATTAGGTGTGTCTGGTTTCCCATTCTATATGCTCAAATATTTATTAAAGTCTGGGATGTGCAAAAGGTGCTTGAACATTACCTCCTATTGATGGAAACTTAGCTCGATGGTCATTTCGGTATTGATTTAGTGTATATAGATATCCTCATAATGTGTGTAATCATTCCTATTTGCACCATATGCCCGATTGACTATCGCCGCGAGTCCCGGATAACAGGCGATCGCCATCGGAGATATGGATTTCTCTTTTTGCAAGGGCACACTGTGGCACGTACCCCAGATTGTTTCCCTTTTTACATTTCTATATTTCTAATCCAGTTACTATATATAGATATAACTCCAAACTGGAATCAGTTAGGCTTATACACCTAAGTTTCTGCTGTCTAGCACCGCCAGATAGTCTATTTTCCTAGATAACTATGTTTCTACACCATAATCAACGCCATGTCGGAGCGCAGCAACTTCATCCTCGGTCCCGAGTCCGGCTCTTCTTACTAGACCGTTTTGAGATTCTTTTCCCCGTACTTCTCCAAACCAAATCTTCATCTTCTTTAAATTTTCAGGTACATTCTCATCGCCACCGAGACACCCACCAGCCGCTGTCTTCTCAAGTGCTTTGCTTCCAGTCGTCGTCATTAAAATTTGAAGAAAGCCACCACCTATTGCAGAAACGCCGTTCGAGCGCAGACTAGCGAGGCCTAGGTAGATAAATGGAATAGATAGTATGACGCACGCGAGGTAGGGAATCAAGATAGTCCTCAAAGAAACAAACGAATAAAGCTGCCTAAGGTTGGTTGCATTGACCGGGACAGTAGTTTTCCAGAATCCCAGTAGGAACGCCGTCGTCATTGTCATTGAAAAGAGCATCGTTGAGAACTTCCGCGGAAAGGAAGAAGCTTGGGCCATCTTCTGGGGGTTCTGGTAAAGTTATCTCTCTGGATATTGAGACGCGCATCCGCAACTATCGAACCATTGGTTGGACCTATATTTTCGGTCAATTATCCATCGTTCTAACACCTGAAAGAACGGACAACTTACCACAAGTCCGTAGCCCGCTGCCCCCAGTTACAAATGTTTTTAAAGAAAACATTGTGTAATTTCCACTTAGTGGACTGATCAGCGCATTGATGAGTGCGAAGTCATTACAAGCCATGAATTGTTGACGAAGTGGCTGGGACCAGTTTGCAGGCTGGTATTGAGAGCAGTCATTGTATAGAGATAATCATCTGTTCTTTTCACCCTTATTTGTGGAATTACTCTTGAGAAGATTGTCATACGCGGCTTCAAGATGATCGCAAGCCGGCATGTTAGGATAATACAGATTAGTCTCGCCAATGTGTTCGACAATAGAGCTTAGGTACGTTTTCGTGTGAGTTACAATCCGCAAACCTCTACGGTAGGTAATGGATACAGTATATAACGCTCGAGATGGAACACATGACATGAGATTATGCTCCACGGTAGTGCTAAGTTGGGAGCTATTTGATCTAAGCATATGTACGGCATTGAGTGAGCGAATGGTAGTCATGTTGAACGCGCCTCCTATGGCATACTGTATATTCATCGGACCAGTGCTAGAATATTTCACGTTTGTTGCTGTGAAAGCATTGAGACTGCAGCTTTGAATTCCGTCCGATGAATAGAAGGTAGAATTGTAAATGCTTTCGGTGCATGAAAGATATGGCCCTTCGAATTTGAGAGGTATACATGCAATCTAATCCGCAGGGCGATGAAGAAGAGATGATATCATCCAGTTCAAGCACCATTCGACCGGTTCGCTGCACCGCATCTACCGGGCCACTATCTTTTGATCAACATTAGATGAAAGATTCTCCAAGGAGAGACTCGCTAGTAGAACCAATATCCAGCGCTTAATCCATTAATTGCTAGCGAGTGTCTCCCTGCATCTGCCCTGGGATCATTCCCTAGCGAGCTGCTATTGTATATCGGAATGACTGCATTGTAAGTGCTATGAACCGGAGTTGATACGACTATCAAGGCGCCAGGAGGGAAGGTGACTGCGATAGGCAATATCTAGGTGAACAAGGCTAAAGTGAACAAGATCGGTGCTGTTTTTATAGCCCTTGGCAGAGTTAGCAATAACGGATTCGATGTGATTTTGAAGAGCAATTCTATGCTTGAAACTTCAAGTGGCCTGATCCTCAATATGTACCATAAGTGCTGGGTAAACGCCACAGTAAGA
This sequence comes from Ophiosphaerella korrae, assembly GCA_028456385.1. NCBI lineage: Eukaryota > Fungi > Ascomycota > Dothideomycetes > Pleosporales > Phaeosphaeriaceae > Ophiosphaerella > Ophiosphaerella korrae. Next base: position 10,948 of record JALNQF010000299.1, on the reverse strand, counting down.
GATCCACAAAGCGCCGCCCTGAACAAAACTCTAAGAAGATGATATAGCGCGGCTACGTAGCTTTGCGAGATCGAGTTGGGGCCTTCTGCTAGTTTTCCGTCTAAGAAAAATAAGACTATAACATGGATTGTAGCAGTAGCCCAGGCTAGAATCCTTAAGTCAACATCACCACTTGTTAGGAATTGAATAGGTCTACTAACCAAGCATAAAAAGGGCCAACATAGTGGTTTGAGTCTGCCAGTAGGTCTTCCATGTTAAGCTAAGCCTTGAATAATTACTGATGCTTTCTTTTGGTTGTTGTGATTCTCCACAATCTATCGGTAGTAGGGTGTAGTGTTCCGCGTTCAGATGCTCAGGAGGGCCATTTGTGATATTTGGTGTGATTGGCTGATGCGACATCGCGGTAGAAACCCACAGCGACCGGCGTACTTGGTGTTGATTTCATCAAAATTAAATAGGCTCGGGTAGCAATCTTGAAACTTTGCGTAGAATTCTGAGCATGGGTATACCACATGTAGTAGGTAGATATTTGGGCGTAGCTTAGAAAGCTGTGGTAAAAGTAGGGGTCCTATGCTATTTATGCGGCTGATTATGCACAAAGTAACACATCGTCCTATTAGGAGTGAGGTAGTGGCACAGGGAACGAAGTCTGCGGCACAATGAGGGGTTGCATAAAACCTTTGCTTTCTCCAATGGTGATTCGTCTCGTTTAAGAGCTGTGGCTTGGACGCCAAGAAAAACCCTCCATTGAGTATTGAGACAATTCAGATGGGTAGGAGGCAAGTACTCTGCGTGTGTGATAGATTACTCAACGATTGTCTAAGCTCAAACAGGGATTATTTTGTTTCTACATATTGGTCCCTGCCTAGGTACCTCTCTGGAAAAACTTCAGGAGCTATTTGTAGAAGTGAGGTGAAAGGAATACAGGAGGCTTCCTAGGGCTTGTTATGCCTGTTTCACGAATAGAAAATTCTTCTTACGCTTGAAAAAAAAACCTGACTTTGTCCTATCGATGTGTCTGTAATGATACAGGCATGACTGGACAGGATGTGCTAGATAACGTGGTATCATGGGGTTGAACCTGATTAGTACACGTTTCAAATTTGCCTTCCGGACGGCATGCTTAATCAAAAAGAGCCCGCAAGGCAGACTTCTGGTTCAGCCTGTGTCCTGTCGCACCTTGAGAAAGGCGGAACTGCAGCCCAGTCCTGCAAATGCAAATCTCCGTATTTGGTTAGTCTACCTAGCTAAGCACTGGCCATCACACGGAGCTCACCCCACATGGTCTTTCCGCAAAAGTGGTATGTTTAGGCCTGCAACTACTTTTCGGCCGACTGGGTTTTCGGCCTTCCACCGAAAAAAGAGCCCTCAATTTTGGAATAATATAACTCAACAACAACAATTATATTTACCACTGGCTACACATAGAATCAAATGACGGAGCAGCTAAAGTAGCTGCCTTGCTTTTAGCAGCCTTTGTACGAGTTTTACGTGCTGGTTTTGCAGCTTAAGCAGCAGCAACTTCTACTGCAGCAGTGATTGCTTGAACATTCAGAAATTGCTCATTTAGATAAGGCTTAATACTATCTCTCTTAAAAGGTAATGGTTATTTAGTGCTGTATTTGAAAATCGACTATACTGGTGTTCTGTGATGGAAACAATGTCACTGCATCCCTATCAAATTTTATGCGGGTAATACTTTATTACCAAAGTACCACGGAGGACTGCGATCGGCTTGAATCAGAATGTTTTAACGAAGAAATTCTAGCACCGTGCACCTGGCTTTGGCAATTTAGATAGGTAGTCACTCTAATCACATCAATAGAATGCGAAAATATCAGGTCCTCGTAGCCAATTTACTGTCCTTTTTGGAGAGTGGGCCAATCAGAACCGACCCACCACCAAACTATGCAAGGAGACCTGGGGGTATCTGATATCGAAAAGGATGGTTCGGTGACTTGCTGAATATTCACTAATGTCAGGCAGAAATCAAGTTAGTCCTACCTGGGCATGGTCAGATGACACACGTATCAGCAATTCTACTCTCGTTAAGACGCCATTTCAGTTCTTGCACGGCCGAGAACAATAATAGCAAATATCAATAGTAAATAATGAACCCCCACCTGCATAGCGATATTACTAGCCCCGAGGGAGCCTCTGTTTGATCAAATGAAGCGACTTTGCTGTCCCACATGCTTTAATTATACGCCAGACTTTATACAAGCAGACTGACGCAAATCGTTGGGAATGTTGTGGAGACTGAGGCAAAGTTTACCACTATCGATGTTTCGTACCTCAGCAGCCAGGGGATGCGAACTATGCTCAATTATCTATCGGGGGGTATTGAAAACTTTATCTGATAATCAAGTACCCGGCTATACTGTAGATTTATCGATCTACAGGCGAAAGCTAGTAGTATAAATTCGTGGCACACGTTTCTCCCCCCTGATAGAGTTCTACGCTATGCCGGGTCACCGTCCCAGGTGGAGTGCACTCAAGGCAGCTGAGCCATTGAGTAACAACCTCCGGGATGCACGACTTTTTTTTAGCAAGATCGAGAAATGGTTAAGCGTCTGCGAAAAATCCCATGAACACCCCAAGTGTCGGCAAAGGGCTGAAACAACGCTCCCTCGCCGGCTCGTCACCATTACACAAACCTCTCGTGGTCCGGTACTAAAGCTTCAACAATTTAACCGAGCAATGGGAAAATATATTCCCCTCAGTCATTGCTGGGGCGGATTCGTAGGATGTCAGACGACCGCTACTAATATCACCGCATGAATCAACGGAATTGACTACGATAGTCTGCCTCGGACGTTCAAGGACGCAGTTGACTGCTCGTTGCTGCTTGGAATATCCTATATATGGACCGATTCCTTATGCATCATTCAAGACGATGCAGAAGACTGGGAACGCGAGTCTTCCAAGATGTGTGATGTGTATTCGGATGCTTACTTAGTGCTCGCCGCGGCATCCGCTGATAATGACAACAAAGGCTTCCTTATAAACCCACACAGTATTTATCGAGGTATAGGTCTGGAGTCAGAAGGTGGAAGCGGCAAATTTGATCTGGTGATGCGCCAACGCATGCTTCATTCAGGCTCTCTCGATCACCCGGCGCCACTGAGTCCTATCAGTGTTGGGCCGCTAGGCAAACGGGCATGGGCTTTACAAGAGACCCTCCTTGCCCACAGGTGTGTTGGGTTCAACCCATATGAAGTTGTTTGGGAATGCCAAAGTACCATTGACTGCGAATGTGGTGAAACTTCACAGCACAACAAATATACAACAAATTGTTGAAGTACCTGAACAGGGTTCCATGTCGATTTATGGCAGGTTTTCTAATTTATCGTCAGATTCCCTAGGTCAAACAGCTCCATCTCGGCCCTTGAGTCAATTAAACGATATGAATACCACATTTATGGAGTGGCGAATGCTGGTCGTCCCGAACTACACCAGGAGGGGTTTAACAGTACCCAGCGATAGGCTTCCAGGGTTATCAGGAATAGCTAGCATTATTGCGCGGTCTTCTGGGGACAAACATCTCGCTGGTATCTGGCTGAAGGACGTGAAATTTGGCTTAGCCTGGCGAGTTATAAGGGATTTTGGTATCACATCGGTACCAGCCCCAGTCACACCACTCGGACCATCATTTTCCTGGGTCTCGGTTGACGAACATGTTATTTACAGTATCCCTGACTCTATATGCGAAGACGGCAGCACTATATATGGTTTCGTTGGGGTCACTGTTCTCGACTACAGCATACTGTCATCCAGCCAAAATCCGTATGGTTCAGTCCAAGGTGGTTGGCTAAAGCTCTCCGCCTTATCGCACATGCTGCGACTCCAGTGGGACTTCACTACGAAAAAGTGCGCCCTCAATGATCTTTCGGTTCACCAACCTCAGAAAATTCATTTCTATATCCAGACACAATGCTCTGCGGAGTCGACGTAAAGGCATTTAAGGACAAGCCGACCACTTTGGTACAACGTGCCACGTCAAGCCAGGAAGGCAAACAGTCATTCGATGCCTTTGTTACAGGAGTGCCTCTTTTAGATATCCCCAGATCAGAAGTGCATGATTTCTTCTCCAAAAAATGAACCTCGAAGGTTGACATGGATGGCTCACGAAATTTTGTTAATAGTCTTGAGTGCGCACAAATACAGCCTCGCCACTGCACCTGCAGGAAATTTCTCCAAATATAGCAATCTTCACGTTGCGACGTGGCTGCAATAGGACCGATCAGACCTTACTTCAAGTATGATAGATAATGAATCTATCAATCTGTTCCAAGCTACGATCGGGAGGCAGTGTATTCTATACCGTGGTTTACAGGCAAGCAGTCCGTGCAAGTAAGCGGTCTACCCCGCTAACACGGAAGCGGCCAAGCAGGCAATCCAGCAGGGCATGGGCGGAATCGAGCAGCTCACAGGAATAGCTATCAAGGACCTCCGGGTATGGCGGGAGAATAACAGCACCAACGCGATTAAGTTTTCAGTGGACAAGGAGAAAGAGGCGGCGTTCCGGCTCGAGCCGTACCTGCCAGGAGCGAGGCTAGTGGGGTCAAATGGCAGGCTGTCAAGGCGGATTGAATCGAGGTCGCCCTGGCGATGGACACTGAGAGCGGAAAAGTGAACAGGTCAGCAATGGAGCGCTTTGGGGCCATCTACCGTAGCACCGATTTTTGAACGGGGCTTATCTAGGCAGCTAGCTTGGGTTGTTTGCAGGCCAGCTCCAACGGGCGGGAAGTAAACCGTGTCACCGGTTCTCCCATCAGCACCTGAGTCGAGCCGGGCGAACACGCTTTGAAATCTTGAATAAGACATATCCGGCATTCGCGACACACCGGTAGTTACCAATCCCCGCACTTGATGCTCAGCAGCAGCGTCGCAAAACATCAGCCCCGTTCAGCTCGCTAAACTAATCCAATTGCGGCACTGACCATTCTCGTTTGCCTCACCGGAGCCGTTGGTCTGCTCAGCTTTCGTTTGCACAAGAATGTGCTCTTGCTCAAGGCTGAGTTTGCGAAGAACCAGAATTTGCCTTTGCGTTTTCGTTCCTCGCTACGAGGTCGTGAATCATGCTAAAGCGACTGAAGGGGCAGTTCGCCAAGCTCCAAGACGAAAAAAGCGACCAGGCAGAGAACACTCGCAGCAATCAAAATGCGAGAGACCCAGCGAACCACCCTCGCGTCGACTCGCCTTCGCTCCATGCATCTTCTCGAGCAACGCCGGCGGAAGAAGCCCAAAGCCTTCGAGATCAGAGCGATATATCCGAGCCGGAGACGGGGGAATCCGAAATCTATGCCTTGGATAGCGAACCTCACGGCTTGTTCATTCTCTACCCAAAGCAGGCTCAGCCCAACCCACAGCTAGACGTAGAGGTCGAGTAAGCGACCTCGCAACCGTTTTAAAAGCCGAAAACAACAGTCTGATAAGCCTATAGCATTGTTGCGGTGCATGGTCTGAATGGCACGGCAAGAAATACCTGGATCCACCCCGAGTCTGGCAAATTCTGGTTGGAAAACTTCCTTCCCGATGCTATTCCAAATTCCCGAATCATGACTTTCGGCTACGACTCTGCTTTGGCCTTCTCCAGATCCAAATCTGGCATAGAAAGCTTTGCTAGAGATTTACTCAACCGGCTGAGGACCGTACGAGCGGACAGAGATGTATGCGCTGTGTTATCATTTGTCCAAAGTGCTTTTAGTTCTGACTAATGTACTCTGCAGGCATTAGATAGGCCGCTTGTTTTCATTGCCCATAGTCTCGGTGGCATCGTGGTTAAGAAGGTAAATTGGAGGAGCGGATTCTATTCATGTTTTATCGCTAAAGCCTTAGCAGGCACTAATCATTGCCCATGAAGAACGGTTGCATTATGGAGCTATTAGTGATTCGGCTCTTGGGATTATATTCATGGGTACTCCTCACCGCGGTTCCGAAATTGTGCCATGGGCAATGCTCTTTTCAAACATTGTGAACCTGGCAACACTTGGCTATGGAGTTCGCAAGAACTTATTGCGCCAGCTTAATCAAAAGTCCAATACTCTCATGGAAATATCGCGGCAATTCGTCCACAGGGCTACGCCATTGAAGATCATTAGTTTTATCGAACAGCGGGCGGAGCCTCCTCTTACAACTCTGGTGGGTCACTCTTGTTCTTCTCAAGGATACTCTGCTGTTAAGTTTTCTAAATTTGCTCAGGTCGTCCCCGATTACTCGGCCATATTGGGTCTTCCCAATGAGAGGATAATTCCGCTCAACGCCGACCATCGCAGCATGTGCAGATATCGTGCAAAGACTCAGGACTATATTCTGGTGGAAGCAGCCATAAAAGAGTTGGCTGGTGCGAGGGAGTCAAGCCCGAGAGGTTTGTTTCTCCCCCTAGACGTCAATGTGCGTTTGCTAACGTCGACCCCCTTTTGAAGCTGCTCGTTTGCTTAGGAAGGCCACGAGAGATGCCAATCAAACCGTCCCTCCTACGACAGCAACACCGATCTCGCCTCAAACGGGTGCCAGATCGCGACAACTAGCAGATTTAAGTAGTATGTCCGATTCGCAGTCCAGTAGCTCGACAACGCTCTATACCCTCGGACAGTCAATCTCAAGGAGCCGAAGCCCCAGCCAGGCCACGACATCCAGGACTTCAGTTAGCGAACAGGATATCTCTAGTAAGCCATACTCATCTTCAGAAATGATACGAATAAAGATTAGCGGATTGAGAAACAGAACCACATTCCATAATCATGGAGCTAAGGCCTTCTCTCAAATTATTCAGTTGCCCGCAGACGCACCCATCGAGCAGATTGGAGCGGTCTTGAAAGCAAAGCAACCCGGTGCGTATATGTAGGATATCAAACCAGGCGACAGCTGATTCATTGTCAAACAGGGCTTAAGCGGTGGAAAACGTTTCAGTTTGCCGAGTATGGTACTCCGATTGATTCCACTTGGATAGACGTATTCACGACTCCTGTCGAGGTGACATTTGGCCAACCTTGCTACAACTTGTCATTTGGCCCTCTCAAAATCAATTCGGAGCAAACAATTGCGTCATTTCTCAGCAAACTGTGCCCGGATCCTATCAAAGTCAACCTTGACAACCACGAAAATGCAATTTCAGAGGATCCGTTTGTAGGAGTATCCTCCGATTCTATCGCTGTTGGTCAAGGCGATCTTACCATCTCGCTTATGAGGACTGTACGGGTTCCTGAAAATAGCAGCGTCTACGACTTACCGCCAGGCCTTGGCCGGTTCCCGGTCTTCGACGTTCGCGCCTTCGGCAGCCGGCTGCCGACTTCGGTCGTTGCCCAAGGGGGTCTCTTCTTCCCAATGTATCGTAAGTTAACATTGACTTTATTATCATATCCGCACTCAGCTCTAATGAAGTCAATACAGAGATGGAAGCCATGTGGATCAACTTCAAGTCAAATAGCGAACGAAAATTTGCAATCCGACCGTTTCTCGGTGGGGTAAATGGAATATCGGGTGAGGCAGCGATTGGTGATATGAATGCGATAATGAAGCGCATGAATTCGGTTGGACCAAGGCAAGACTACATCGTCACCCCTGACCAGATTTGGCTAGATGGAATTGCAACCAGTCCTGGGATTGTCAAACAGTTTGTTGCTACCCCACTGACTCCGCCGCAGCGAAAGGCAAACCGCCAACGCCGTGCCGAGGGCACATGCCAGAGCTCACACGGCGAGAGAGACAATGCAGACGTGAATCATCCAATCGGAGGAACGGTTGAATGGCAAGTTACTGGTCAGGATAGCATTGGAGGCCTCCAGTTGCAACTTATCCCTGAATATGACACAAACATGATGTCAGCCGGAACCGAAGCGGACATCTACCAGGAACAATGGATTTTCAAAACTTACTCACACTCCAAAACGTCAAATGCAAGCTTTTATAATGTCATGGAGACTCCAAAAGAGCTGGGATTGCATAGCTCCAACATTATACATGTCAAAAGTCTCAACGCAGTGCGTAAAGACCGACCCAAACTAATCGGAGACCTTTTGGCAGAGGCCCCTAGGAAGCTCAAAACAACCGATCTTGTTGAACTGAGCATATATATCCAGGAACCTAAAAAATGGAAATTCAATGTTTGCCTGAGAGAAGGTCGCAAAACTGTTTCAGAAGAGGTGAGGAATTGCTAGCAATGTATGAAGGAGAAACTGACATGGTTGCGCCCAAGTTCGACAAAGACGACGACTTTCAAGAGGTCACTGGCTACTTTAGGGATGCTTTCGGCGTTCTGAACGGCGTACTCCATATGAGTGGATTCACAGGTAATGCGCCTCTAGTTCCAGTTCGCAGCTGGGCCGAATTTCACGCACTTCGAGACATCCTGGAGACACCTCCCCATTGTCAGACTAGCGGCTATTCTACAAAGGAAAAGACGGAGTGGGACGTTTTTCTGGTAAACCCGTCCAATGCTACGGCTGGGATCCGCACTTACGCCTGCTAGGTCGAATCCAACCTGATATACCCTCATCGAATCTGCCGTGTGAATGTCCGAAACACTGCGAAAAGTTACGGAACCGGAAAGCCATTTTGCATTGCGCTCGAGAGCGACGCTACCGTGGCCAGCCTCCGACGTTGCTTAGAGAATATAACGGGCGAGTCCTCATGGGCACACGAACTCGAGTCTAAGCGCCAAAGCTGTCCCAGTAATAGCCCTGTTTTCAAGACGGAAGTTGACGACTCTGAGGCGCTGCTACCTACCTTTTTGATCTGGTACAACTCAGCTATTGTCAAAAACTCGAGCATGCAGATTTTCGTCAAAACCCTGACCGGGAAAACCATAACGATTGCGTGCTGCCCGGGCAACACGGTTGATGAGATCAAAATAAAAATTTCGGACAAGGAAGGTATACCGCCAGATCAGCAGCGGCTGATCTTCGCAGGTGCTCAAATGGAAGATGGTACGTTGTCTCCTCGTCACGGATGCGATATTGAATCTAATATCGGCAGGTCGACCCTTAAGCTTCCATAACGTGAGATCTGTAAGTATGGCTTTGAACGTTTAGAACCTGCGTCTAATAGTGCTTGATCATGCAGGAGAGTACAATCCACATGGTCCTCCGATTACGCGGTGGTGGATACACAATTTTTATCATATACAACGGAAACAAGACGATGATTACGCTGGGAGGCGATGAGACGATTCTCCAAGTCAAGCACAGAATTAAACAGCAATTGTCCATCTCAATCGATCGCCAGATTCTGAGTTATCAAGGAGATGTTCTAGATGACGGTGCGTTTTTTTTCTCCAGTTCTCTCCACATATCTCGACCAAAAAGCCTGTCTCCATCTCTTACTCGTGCCACTATTGGTTGCAGGTACAGGAGGGCTAATAGTTTCACAGCCATGCCCATCAGGCCTTACCTCCAGAAGACTCTCGAATTTACTGTTTTGGATGCACCGAAGCCAACGATGTTGGGCATCGGCGCCGGTGGCAGCATCGAGCAGCACGTTGAGCGCGATACGCACGACCCTCGGATCTGGGATGTGGCCAACTCCAAGATTCTCAACATACAAATTATCGATGCCACAACGTTCAAAACAGTGACAGGGCTAAACGCGCCGAAGTCGCCAATCACAGCCAATACATACCAGAAAATGGGCCTGCCGTTCTTTAAGTTATGGCGCGATGAGCTCGCTGGGGACGGGGTTGCAGGAAAATGGGGTTCGATCATGGGGGTAACTGAGGTTGCGGTAGCGAATGCGAGGCTCCGGGAGGGCAAGAGCTCCAAGGACAACGTAGATGATAGCGGTGCAAGATGGGGAAAGTTGAGGACTGGAGTATGGGGACGTCTTGATCAGGAGCAGTCCGATAGCGCCGATGATACAGAGAGCTCGGAAGAAACAAGAAAAGTCGGAATTGAAGAGTCACATTTGGACTTCCCAGTAGTGTTGTTGGATGTTGATGACACGCTGCCTCCTTTCCGGAGTGTGCTGGCTGAGGAATATTGAAAGTAGTGGCCGTAGCCTATATCTCTTAAGTATATACTATGCAACGCTCATGGACTAACTATACCTCTGTATTCCACAACATACCAAAAATAATATTCGTGCGTGAAGTTTTGTATAGTAGTAGTTATAGGTGTATACTTTGCTTTACTCTTAATATAGGTTTATTATTACTACCAAGTTTATTCTCTCAAAGCTATATACTTTAACTTTAGGATAGGTTAAAAATTATATTATTAGACCTACTAGATGTTAGAACACAACTCTACTCTACTGCGGCAAACAACCAAAAAGGCGCGAATAATCAACAACGTTGGTTATCGAAGTGCAACAGTATATATTGCCTAAGGGCCCTTCGCCTTGCGCGCTCGCGCAGCTCTAGCCTGTAGCCTGACACTAGAAGGGGAGCTATTAAGCTAAGAAGATAAGTGTTAATATAATAAATAGTAATCATCCCTATAAGCTAACTATTTTAGTAATAAAGTTATTCTACTTTAAAGTTGTTGAATTTCTTTGATTCTCTTAGTAAAACTGCGTGTATTAACGTGTTCTACTACCTTCCTACCTACCCTACTAGAAATCTTATTACTCTATAAATAATTACTCTACAACAACGTAATTAATTAATTTAAAACTTTACAAGTAGATATATTAGATTAATCTACATTAATTCCTTTTGTAGCCTTATATATAGCAATTCCTATATGTTAGTAGTATACGTTAGCGTACACTAGAAGCTTAATCCTCTACTACCTATTTAGTAGTCCTTTCTATTATTGTAATTAACGTACAAGCCTAATTAGCCTTAAGTACGCCTCCTAAAGTAATATATTATCTAGGCTAAGCGTTTTTACGTCTTTAGTGTTTATTTATAGCCCTAAGTTTATAGTTCTTGTAACGAGGGTTCGTTGAACACTCGAGACTCTCGTGAACCCTGGTACAAGTTGGGGGCGGGGCCGATACACCAAAG
>JALNQF010000298.1:0-51005 GCA_028456385.1 Ophiosphaerella korrae | reverse complement strand
CTTAATAAATATATTAGAAAAAATAGCTTTATATATATATATATATATATATATATAGTAAATAAAATTAATACTTTTATTACTATATTATTAATAGTTTTAGAATTTAAAGTAGTTTAAAAACTTTATTAATACTAAGTTTTAAACTATATAATATTATTTTACTTTTATTTTATTTTAAGTCTAAATAATAATATTATTAACTTTTTATTATAATAGTTTATAATATATATTATATTAAATTATATTTAGTACTTAATCGAGTTTTATATTAGTATTTTCTAAAGCTTAAACTAAATTAAAAGTAGCTTTTATATTTTTAACTTAAGTTTATACTTATTATATTATAAATTATTACTTTTTAAAGCTTAACTTAAGTTTTAGAAATATTTTATTAAATATACTTATAAGTTACTTCTAAGTAGTTTATAGTAGTTTTACTATTACTAGTACTTAGTAGTATATATAATACTATATTAACTTAGTTTTTTAACTTTATTATTATATTAATTAAAAAAACTGTTACTTTATACTTTAAATAAAGTATTTATTAATTTTTAAATAAATTACTAAGAAGTTTTTTTTATTAGCTTAAATAAAGCTTTTTTTTTAAAAAAAAATAGTATTACTTTTTTTTTAAAAAATAAAGTATTAAGTTTATTACTTACTTAAAAATATTTTTTATAGCTTATTATTTAATAAACTATTTATTACTATATTACTAGCTTTTATTTTTTAAATAGATAATAAGTAACTTTTAAAAATAATTAATTAAGCTAACTAGCTACTATATATAACTTTTTAATTAATTTTTTAAAAATTTATAAACTTATAAAAGTATTTATATATTTTAAAAGTAATTTTAAAAGTAATTAAAAAGTTTAAAAAGAAGTTTATAAGAAATAGCTTAAAGAAAAATTTTAATTAAGAAGAAAAGTACTTATAAAAAAATTCTACTTTATAGTTAAGTACTTATTTTTTTTATAATTATAATATTTTAATAATTATATACTAGTATTATATATAGTATAATTTTATAGTTTCTATAATTGTTAAAATAAATATATATAATAGTTTTTTATTAGTTACTAGTAACTAAGCTACTTGTTAGTAGCTAGTTGTTCGTGGCTAGGTGCGGCTTGGTTCGGTCCGCTGAACGGGGGGCAATGACGGGTCATAATAACGCGTTTCCACGCGTATTCTGAGTACACGTAGTGTACCTCGTCTTTTACTCTCCCTATAACCGGCTCCGCATGGCTAGAATCCAAGGCAGACAAGCTCGTAAGTAGGCTTTACATTTTGTTTCTATTTAAACACTAATTAAACTTCTAGACGCTCCCGGCGCTACCTATCTGAGCTACACACCCGATGGAACGAAACTTGTCACAGCTGGAGTCGATAACTTTTGTCGCGTATTTACCACCGGATCTGATGACGAACCTACAATGGTAGATAACTGCCAGGAAGATAATACATCAGTGACAGCTAGTGTATGTATTGGCCTGCCAGAGAAGCGAGGTGCTAACGTGAACGCAGAACGGTTTCTTCATCACTGGATCTCAAGATGGAACAGTGAGCAAGTATACATTCGAGGGCAACAAATTCGAACAATTATTGGAAAGGGCAACACTTCCTATTCGAGATGTAGCCGTAAGCCCGGATGGGAACTGGATTGCTGTCGCGAGCGAGTAAGTCAGACGAACAGCCCACGGCACAAGCACCGACTAATGAGGTTAGTGAGTTGATCGTAAGAATCATAAATACCAAAGACACCAAAATCAAATTAACACTGCGCGATCAACCTCGGGGTGTCAAGCATATATCTTTTGACAAGAGCGGCAAGCAGCTCGCCGTGTCTTGCACAGATGGGCATATCTACATGTACTTGCTGCAACAAAACGAATTTGAGTTGGTCAGGAAGATTGGCGGACTAATCAAGATCCTGGAAACAGATGCAGAGTCAAGCTCAAGAGTACTTTGGCACCCTGATGGGCGAGCATTTGCAGCACCAACTGCGCTGCGCGATATACAAGTCATGTCAACGGGCGACTGGGAGCGGCAGCGTGTGTTTAAGACTGGCCATAATGCCGATATTACAGCCGCAGCCTGGTCGCCGAATGGTGCACTTTTGGCGACCACTTCAAGCGATCTTCATCTCAGCCTCTGGGATACAAAAACTCAGAAACTGCTGAAGACCCAAGACGATGTGAAAGCCACAATTCTTGCAATGGCTTGGCATCCCACAGAAAACATTTTATCCTACACGAATACTGAAGGCGAGTTGTTCATCCACACTGACTTCGTGCCTGTAGACCATCTGCCGTTGCTGCAACAACCCACCGTGTCTGCCCCATTCTTCCATGATCCGGTCAAGGGCGGAGCAGGAGTGGCTCCCGCACCACACAAACTCATCGATGGTCCAAAAGTAACCCTGCCAGAAAGGCGGCCACGTGGGAGAGATGGCACTCCGGATTCTCTCGATGATCTCCTTGGCCCTGACTTCAGGAACGATGAGGTGGAGGATGATGGTGACGAAGATATGAACGATTTTGTCGTCGACGATGACGGTGCTGGCTATGCATCAGCCATCAACGGCCATGGCAAACGAGTGAACACTCATCTTGGTAATCGCTTCGAGCCTTCTTTGAAACGGCGAGCTACCAACAATGCCCAATTCCGTCCACAAATTCAGGAGCCGTTCCAGCCAGGAGCCACTCCATGGCGTGGGAACCGAAGGCTTTTATGTTGCTCATTGACCGGCTACGTAGAAACAGTATCCCAAGAAGGACGGCATCACACTATCTCAGTCAAATTCTATGATGAGCATACATTCCGAAATTTCCATTTTACGGATATTTTCCTTTACGACAAAGCATGTTTGAACGGAAATGGTACCCTATTTGCCTGCCAACCCAATAGTACTGGTGATGGTAGTTCAGCAATGGTATATTACCGCCCACACGAGACCTGGACATCGCGCACAGATTGGCGCACCAATTTACCAAAAGGTGAATCTGTAAATGCAATTGCCCTCTCTGATTCCTACATCTGCGTAGTAACGTCTGCAAATTATGTACGTATTTACTCGCTCTTCGGCCTCCCGATACGTGTGTATCGCCAGAAATCTAGCCCGGGAGTAACATGCGTTGCATGGCGTGATTACATCTTGACAATTGGCAATGGACCCATCCAAGCAGATCTCAGCACCCAACTCCTCTACACTATCGAAAATATCAAACATGACATTATCTACCAAGACTCTGACATCCTCCCCCTTCCTCCTGGTACACAACTCACTTCTGTATTCTTCAGCTCAGAAGGCGAGCCCTACATTTACGACTCTTCTGGTGTCCTTCTTACCTGCCTAGCTTGGCGGACAACCGGTCAAGCCCGTTGGGTTCCCATGCTCGATACAAAATGCCTGACACGACTTGCAACGGGCGGCAAAGAAGAGTCATATTGGCCTGTTGGGGTAGCTAACGACTATGCATCAGCCACAGACGTCAAGTTCCACTGCATGATCATCAAAGGCAAAGAAATATATCCCTCAGCACCGATGCCGCATCTTAGCGAGTTTAACTTCGAAATCCCGCTGTCAAGCGCCGTGGATCGTAGGAAATTTAGAGCAGATCGTGCTGACGAAGACATGGCTAATGTTGACGACGATGGGCCAAGCACAAACCAGGGGAGTAGACAACAAGAGCACGAACAAGCTTTCATCCTGTCTTCAACACTGCATTCACAACTTTCGAATACTGTGCAACACACGCGTCTGTCGGCGTCTCGGAGACAGGAACTCACAACCCTCGAAGTTGGTATTGATCGCGCCCTCTTGCAGCTCTTGGGCTTGGAGTGTCTGGCAGGCGAGGATCATGGTATGAAGGCGTTGGAGTTAGTGACTTTTATGCGCGATGCAAATGGAAAGATGTTAGACCTAGCAGGCAAGGTTGCGTCACGGTATGGGAGGGATGTCCTGGGCGAGAAAATTAGAGAGTTAGCTGAGCGAAAGGCGGTGGCGGGAGATACCGACGAGGAAAACTTTTGAGATTGGCAATGTTCTCATTACCTATGGCCGTGTTTAATGGCCAGAAGTGACGTAAATGATTTGGTAACATGGCTTAAGATACATCACAAAATTTCATTATGAATTGTATCGATGAACATCTTGACCTTCAAGGAAACAAGAGGAGCTGGTGCAAAAATAATCAGGGTTGGCTGCCCAAACATAGGTAAGCATAAGAGTTGTCATAGGGGCAGAGACGAATGTGAGGACTCAAGTCAATTTAATGGCATTACTAAAGAGTAGTAACATAGAAAGCAGGCAACTCTCCATCCAAGAACTCCATAGCCCATCATCGCCAAGAGGTGCTGTCCCTATCAAAAGCGTAGCTTCGAACAAGAACATACCAATTAACAATGCCGAACTGAAGTGCTTTTCCTCACATCAACATGCGCAGCACATATGACGTCTAGTACTCGGCCTCAGCACCCTCTTCGTCGCCGAGACTATCGGCTGCAACCTCCTCATAATCACGCTCAAGAGCGGCCAGATCTTCACGAGCCTCAGAGAACTCGCCTTCCTCCATCCCCTCACCAACATACCAATGGACAAAGGCACGCTTGGAGTACATGAGGTCAAACTTGTGCGAGAGAGCAGACCAAGCCTCACTAATAGCAGTGGTATTGGACAACATGCACACAGCGCGATTAACGGATGCAAGGTCACCGTTGGGAACATTCTGGGGTGGCTGGTAGCAGATGCCAATCTTGAAACCAGTTGGGCACCAGTCAACGAACTGGACGGTACGCTTAGTCTTGAGGTGGGCAATAGCAGCGTGTGTGTCCTTGGGGACGACATCGCCACGGTACAAGAGGCAGGTGGCCATGTACTTTCCATTTCGAGGATCGCACTTGACCATCTGGTTGTTGGGCTCGAAACAGGCATTGGTGATCTCCATGACCGAGTTGGCCTCGTGCGCAGCCTTGGCGGCGGAGATGACGGGCGCATAGGCGACAAGAGGGAAGTGGATGCGGGGGTAGGGGACCAAGTTGGTTTGGAACTCGTTCAGATCGACATTCAGAGAGCCGTCAAAGCGGAGCGAGGCGGTAATGGACGAGACGACTAGGTGGTTGTTAGTAAGCCATAGGTATGGGGTCCAAGTGAGGCATATCGTACCCTGAGCAATGAGGCGGTTCAGATTCTCGTAATTGGGTCGCTCGATCCCAAGGTTCCTTCGGCAGATGTCGTAAATGGCCTCATTGTCTACCATGAAGCTACAGTCCGAGTGCTCGAGCGTGGTGTGCGTGGTGAGGATAGAGTTGTAGGGCTCGACAACTGAGGTGGCGACCTGCGGGGCCGGGTAAACGCAGAATTCGAGCTTGCACTTCTTTCCATAGTCGACAGATAGACGCTCCATCAACAGAGCACCGAAGCCAGAGCCGGTTCCGCCGCCAAAGGAGTGGAAGACCAGAAAACCCTGCAGGCCCGAGCAGTTGTCGGCAACACGGCGGACCTTATCCAGGACCTGGTCAATGAGCTCCTTGCCGACCGTGTAGTGGCCACGGGCGTAGTTGTTCGAGGCATCCTCCTTGCCCGTGATCATATGCTCGGGGTGGAACAGCGAGCGATAGGGGCCGGTGCGGACCTCGTCGACGACGTTGGGCTCCAGGTCGGCGTAGATGGTGCGCGGGACGTACTTGCCCTGGCCTGTTTCGGAGAAGAAGGTGCTGAAGCCATGGTCGTCATCCTTGGCCTTGCGCTCCTCGGTCAGATAACCATCGGGCTGAATGCCGTGCTCGAGGCAGTAGAGCTGTGCTTGGGTTAGCAATGCCGCCTGGTGCAAGAGCAAGAGCAAGAGGCGGTCAGGCAGCCGCCATAGCCCCCTGCAGCGCGCCCTCGAGGCCATGCGAAGGGGGCCGACGACGCCTGTCGCCGTCGCATACTTACCTCCCAGCACGAGTTGGCGATCTGGCAACCGGCCTGGCCGACTAGACGCGTACCAAGTCAGTATCAAACAATAGCCACCGCCCTCGTCCCGCCAAGGGCGGTCAGAACAGAGCAAGGGGCGGGTGTGGGCATACCGTTCAAGCTGATGACTTCTCTCATGACGGATAGGGCAGACGGGGTATGAATTGGGTTATCGGAATGGATTGGGTGGGATGTTGGGCGGGTGGTGAGAAGCTGGTGGTCAGTCGAGTCGTCGCGGGGATGGGGTGCACAACAACAAAATCACAGCGCTAGCCGCAAAGGGGTAAGCGTTGCTCGAGACCAAGCTCCGCCGCGGCTGCCTGCGAGACGATACACAGTACATAAAACACAATTTGGCCCCGAGCCCTGACATAGCGGGAGTCTTGTGGTGCATCGCATGCACTACCTTGTCACATGGCCCGGCTTTCACCCTCCACGGACACCATCCTAACTTCATCGTTGACAGCACGCCAAAAATGCGTGTGCGTGTCCAGGCCGCACTGCTCTGTCTCAACATCGTCGTTGTCACCCACGTCGCGACAGTCACGGCCAACGTCGAGAAGACCATCTTCCTCAGCCCCAGCCCAGTCGCTCTCCCCAATGAAAACCCCCGCCTTCTCCAACTTCGCCTGCCCACCCTAACGCCTGCCTCTCCACGCCTGCCCACACAGCTTTCTGTGCACTTTCCCCAGCAGTCGGCCCCGCGTGGTCTCGAGTCGTGGTACCTGCTTGGAGACCTGGAAGCTGGCCGAAGGTACGAAGCTCGTCTTTGCTGGCCTGCGACCGTATGTCCTCTACCCTCGCACCTCCCCACATCTCCGCCATGGCCAACTAACATGGCTCAGGAACCCACCGACTTCTGGCTTGATACATACTCCCTTGCTCACGTCCTTCACTCTCCTGACCTTCTGAATTCCCTCGTACAGTTTAGCAAACACGGCCAGCACTCCAGCCTTCAGTCAGGACAACTTCTCCAAGCAGGAACAGCCCAAGTTATACTGTTCCTCCGCATCCAGGCAGCAGCCTCCTACTATTCGACCAACCGCACCTTGATGGAAAGCCCCGAATTGGTTCATGTAGACATCAGTATGTTCCTCCGTCCAGTCATACAAAGCCCGCGCCTAACATGCATTACCAGTCCTTGATCCCTTTCTGCTGAATGTTCTTCCACGTTCCCTAGGGCCAGTCGCCATTTACATCACCCTAGTTACTATAGGGGCTTGGTTCCTTTCTAAATATATCTATTATTGGCTCCTTGCTGTCGCAACCCAATCTTCAGTGAAGCCGCATACCGACTAAAGCACTTGGACGAGGCCAGTGGAAGTTACTCCCCCAAAAACCAACATGGCGGCCCCTGCTGGTACTTCGCCACCACCTCCACCACCACCCAACAGTTCGCCCTTTGATGGCCTCCCGGCTGAGCTTCTACTCATACTCTATAGTTATGTTGGCCTAGAGCAGTTTGTAAATCTGGCGCTAGTCATTTACCCGACCCTTCTTCGCCATACCATGGCTCCTAAACTCACACCGGAGACGTATCATCGCATGACAAACGAAAGAAACTTGCCGCACACTGACCGTCGCAGCAGGCGCTCGGCTGTTGCCAAAATGCCGGTGGAGTTGTGGTTGCAGATTGCAGAATATCTCGAGCCAGCAAACAGCATTGGTTTGGTGTTTGCCCTTGGGCCACAGTTCTGGCGATATCCAGGGCAGCCCAGCAGCGAGCTTGCGACCTGGCTCCGGGTCTGGAGTCGAAGGGCTTGGGATTGAGCACGAGCCCTTGGACTTTGTTGATGCAAATTACAAATAATCGATTTGAGAGCCGATTTGTTCTAGATCTGACGTAGATCTCAAGATACCCGCTGGCATAGATTGCCAATCATATGCCCAGCCACTATTATTACACGCCTCGCTATGCATGCACAACCAACGCCAGAAAATGTTATCTATTTTCCCCCCGTGCACTCCCATCGTTATTCCTCCCTAGGAAACTCATCCTCCAAGCCAATCGTAACCTTGACATTCATACTGCCCAACTCTTGAATAAGTAGCTTCGCAGCATACGGCATCGTAATCCTCCTCACTGCCTTCTCCGATTCGCACAGCTTGCAGTATCCACTGTATCCCATTTGTCCACCTGCATTTAAGTTAGTAATGTGTCTACCCAAAGGAAATATTGCTTTGAGAAAACGAAGGAAACTCACACTTCTCACAAACATCTACATTATGCGCATCCGAACTGATCATCAGCCTCTCCAATAGCAACTGGCTTGCCCCATACGCGATCAGGCAGTCTCTCTCCATTTCCCCCAACCTCAATCCTCCATCGCGCGCCCTACCCTCCGTCGGCTGTCTGGTCAAAATGGCTCTCGGCCCACGCGCACGTGCGTGCATCTTGTCCTGTACCATGTGCTTCAACTTTTGGTAATAGATGGGACCAAAAAATGTGTAGAACTGATGTGCTTCTCCCGTGATCCCAGATGTCAGGTAGTCTTTGCCAGTGTACGAGAAGCCCTTAGAAACAAGGATATCAGCCATGTCGTCGACCTTGGAGCCGCCAAATGCAGTCCCATATTCGAGTGTGCCGTTGAGAACACCTGCTTTTCCAGAGAGAAGTTCCATCATTTTGCCAACCGTCATACGAGACGGGAAACCATGTGGATTCATAATAATGTCCGGGCTGATGCCATCGTCGTTAAAAGGCATGTCCTCTTGTTGCACAATGAGACCTGTTGTCCCCTTTTGTCCATGGCGAGAGGAGAACTTGTCACCGAGTTCAGGGCGCCGCGTTTGCCGCTTTAGAATTTTGATGAGTGTAGTGCCGGCTTCGTTCTCCGTGATGCACACCTTGTCGATATAGGCACAGTCTGGTAGTTTGTATTTCTCGTGTTTATCTTTGTAAAGGTTCGAGGGTGGTCCGGCTGTATCTTGCGGAATGCTCTTGAGTAGGAAAATATCCTGGTCATTGACTCGTGCGCCTACCTGAGCAATTCCATCTTGGCCGATAGCCTGGTGCTTTTGGTTATCAACCCTGAGAGCTCCAGCATTTATGCGGTCCGAGGTGCCGTTGGCGTACGTCTTGAGTGCGTGTGAAGATTTCTTCATGACCTGGCAACGCCCGAAGCCGCGATCACAGGATGCTTTATTGAGGATCAGCGCGTCCTCTATATCATAGCCAGAGTAAGACATAACAGCAACAGTGGCATTTTGTCCAGCAGGAAGTTTATCATACTTGGTGAGTTCGATGGTCCGAGTTTTGACCATAGGTTGTTGTGGGTAAACCATCAGGTAGAGAAGAGTATCAATCCTACTGAATTGGTTGTATGCAATGGCTCCAATAGCTTGCTTACCCATGGCGCATTGGTAGGTGTTACGAGGCGATTGGTTGTGATGCGGATAGGGAATCAGGCCGGCGACAGCTCCGAGGATGGTAAATGGTTCGATTTCGAGATGAGTCGTGTGCTGGTTGATGTCGTTCTCCTTCAGGGCGATGTTAGTGTCATTTTCTTCATTGGTGTCCAGATACTCGACAAGACCTCTTGTTAGAAAGTCTTCAAACTCCAATGTGCCCTTGCGTAGCGCCTTTAGGTATCGCCCCGTAACCTTTGAACGTTGATTCTCCACCACAATCATAGGGCGGCAAATCCGGCCTTCATCTGTGGCTACATGTACTTCGCAGAAGTCGTGATTAATATGAATGCTGGTAAACTCTGATATTCGACCCATTCGTCGCAATCTCCGGAAGTTGTTAAGAAGGCGTTTAGGTGTATCGGTGACAGCGATAGGCGTGCCGTTAAGACATACACTATATACCCCTTCTGTGTGGATTTCTTCCCCTGTTTGAGAGCAAATGTCTTCAGCGCCTAGTAAGAATATAATTTTCCGCACTGGGTCTTCGTCATCTTCGGTGGTGATGTGGGTCATCAAGGCCAGGTTCTTGACCAGTCCGCACGCTTCACCTTCGGGTGTATCGGATGTGCAGAGCATGCCAAACTGTGAAGGCTGTAGCGCACGAGGACCCGATACCTTCCGTGTCTTCTCAAATTGCGAACTTATCCGCGTCATCATGCCCAGGGCAGCAATGTAGCTCAGTCTGCTCAAGACATGTGTTACGCCAGCCCGTTCCATTTTGAAGCGCTTTAAGCTCCAATTGCCGGTAGCAATGGCGCGCTCAATGCCCATGGTGATATGGTTCTTATGTACACTAAAGTGCGAGAAAGCATCAAACTCTTGAGCTCGGTTTTGTTTCTTCAGCACTTTGTCGATGCTTAACTTGAAGTCATGATTGAAACGTTTAAAGTGATCTTCAAACAACAAAGATAACATCTGGCCAGATAACTCGAGACGTTTGTTACCGACATAATCACGGTCATCTACTAGCTTGGGATCTTGCATTGCCATCAATACCCTGCGTGCCATCAGCGCGACATAGAGCGCTTTTGGTCGATAGTTTGTGCCATCAACAAGAACGTGGGGAAGAACAACATTAGACAGGCACTCGATCGCTTCCAGATGGTAGTTACGATTTCGGGAAGCCCCGAGAGGCTTCTTCACCAACCGTACCCGGTGGCCAATGTATTCCAGTGCCTGCTCCTGTGTGTGGATCGGTGTCGATTCCCTTGTACAAGCTTCGAAGTTGATGGCAAAGTTGTCCTGGTATGCACTGTCATGACCAGCTACCATGAGCAGAATTTCCTTGTCCGAGTGAACTCCCAGCGCCTTCAAGACGAACACAATAGGGACTTCCTCGGATAATGTATTGTGCCGCAAGAACATGAGTCCCTTCTTCTGAATCACGTATGTCTTGGTTCGCCTCTCGTGCGTCGAACTCGTCACACTGGCCTGCATGATGCCCTTTGCACTTTCAACAATGACGCGATTCTTGTTCAGCTGCTCTTGGACTAGAATGACCTTCTCTTGTCCCCTGGTGATGAAGTAACCCCCTGGATCTAGTGGGCACTCATCCAAGACGGACATTTCGCGATCATTCTTGCCCGCGAGAACACATTTATTGCTCCTAAGCATGACAGGCATTCTTCCAATCTTGATGCTTGTCCGCTTGACCTTGGCATTGCCTCTTGTGTAGACTATGTCCACCACAATGGGCGCTGCATACGTCATGTCGCGCAAACGGCATTCGTTGGGGGTAATGGTGCTTTGGTGGTGGTCAAGGTCGTCTTCCTCCTGTCGGTTAGGCGACAGGACGCGGATGTCGGTGTACTCAAGCAGGAACTTTGGATCAAAGTCGCTGCGCACAAAGCGGTTTGCCTTGATGATTTTTTTGAGATCCACGTCGACGAAATGATTGAACGAGTCGACGTGTTGCTTAACAAGCCCCTTGACTTTGAGGAAAGCGGGCAGTAGGTTCCATTTGTCGCGTGCTGTATCGATCTTGTCGTTGAGGTGTTTACCATAGTAGAAGGGCTCGAGAAGGGCGGCGAACTCGTCCTTGCCGTGGACATGTGGCGCTCGTCGTTTACGTGTAGCTGTCGCTGTCGCTGTTGCTGTTGCGGCTCCGTGGCCATCGTCATTATGGCCATCGACTTGCATCGGCTCACTGCCACCGCTGGTGGGGGGCGCTTGCACCTGCACTCCTACTCTTGTCCCGCGCGAGGGCGCTCTTGGCTTGGGTTTTGCAGCCTCCTATATGACGTAAGCTTCTAATCATTCTTTGGCCCAAACAAAACTTGTCACCTTTTTGCCCACCATGGTTGAAGGCATATGGAGAAGATGTTGAGTGAGTGTGGGGGTAAAGAAACAATACCTCTTCTACTCCTACTGCTAGTCTGACTTACCACTGCCGCGGCCGAAAAGTTTCCCCGAGTACCAGAGCTAGGGTGGGGTGCCCTTCAGCCAATCGGCAGCATCACTCCTCCGCGACCAGTCACCAAACAAATTAGGGAGGCCACTACATCCAACACTCCAGCTTCATAATTCCTATCATACAAATCTCCCTGCCTCCTTCAAATCCAATCAATCTTGTACATAGTCGCTATCTCAGGCTTCTTCTATTAGAAAGCGTCTGACACATTCCCTTCCCCATCGAGCTCCCTCAGCGACGTCTCCGCAAGCTCCGCTCTAATCTGGGCAGTCCCAGCATCTCTCTCAAGGCCATCCCACTCTCGCAGCTTTTGCCGCTTCTCGTCTTCTTTCTTGTCGATTATCTCTCGGAGCCTTTTCGCCTCCTCCTCTAACTTGAGCAGCCTGCTCTTGTCATACACCTCTGGCGCTTTCTGCCCGCCCGGCACTTCCTTTGGCAGGTCAGAAAGATGATCTCGGAATCGCATTGTACGCGGATATGTAGTTGCTGTAGAATTGCTGGAGCCGCGGAATGAGGCTACAAAAGATGCTGAACCATTACCGGGACCACGAGGACCAGCCGGAGCGCTTCCGCCGTAAAAGCCGCCTCCCCGAGGCCCTGTACCCCATGACCCGCGTCGCGGTGGTGGGCCAGAGAAATCACGAAGAGAGTCGTATGAAAATCCGCCGCGTCCGCCGCCTCGTGGTCTAGTCGGCGCAGCAAGGACTGGGTTACTTCCGCGTGGGAATGCTGGTGGCTGTGGACTTGGCCCAGATGGTCCTGCTGGAGGCGACATGGCTGGGGATGCATAAGTACGGCTGGAAGGTCCTGTCGGCGGAGCCCGAGAGAAGTTGCTCTCACTGTTACGGTACGAGGAAGAGGGTCCAGCCGGAGGAACAAAATCTCGATCACTCCGCGGTCCAGTTGGTGGAGACTCGCGGTGACGCGGCGATGAACGCTCGCGATCACGATGGTGTTCTCGGCCTCGATCATTCTCTCGTTCGCGGAGGGGGGATCGAGGGGCTAACACAGGGTCTCTGGCTGGTCTTTCCTCTACGAGAGCAGCCCTACTTGGATGAATAGGAGGCGGGGAAGATCGGCGAGATGTTGTTGCGGATTCTCTGCCGGATGCTTCATTGGGTGTGTACGTTGGCTTTATGGGGGAGGGAGACCTGCGGCTCCTCCAGCTATCTGCAGCCTGTACATCTGGACGATCACGTCTGGGCGAGGGTGAGCGGCGGCGGTAATCGCGTGTATCGCGGGCAGGTGAGTATCTACGTGGTGGGCTTCAAAAGGTTAGCACATAATCCAAGGCGGGGGCAACACGTCAACGCACCTGTTAAGCCGCGAGCGCAATCCACGACTTCGGGCTGGGGAGACATCACGCTCTCTTGGCGGGGGAGATCTTTCACGCGGGCGTGGCGATCGTATATATGAGTCGTAGCCATCGCGTCGGGGCGAACGTGCCCGGTCGGCTCTAAAGTCATCGCGTCGTGGAGAGTATGGCCGTCGCGGCGGCGACCTTGGCCTAGCTCGCCAACTGTCTTCGCGGCGCGGACTTCTCGACCTCCTCCTAAACACAGGCGAGCGGCTTCGTGGACGAGAGGACTGGCCGCCAGGGGTATACGTGTCTGCAGATGCTAGGCCCCGACGAGGAGGCGAACCACGGCGAGGAGGGGAGCGTCCCGCACGGTAGCTATCGCCGCGAGGAGAACGTGGACGAGGAGAGCGCGGGCGATACGTGTTGGAGAAGCGATCGTCCCTAATTACCATGTTGGCTACAGTGAGCAAAGGATGCATCGTCGATAAAAGAGGCGCGTGCTGCTCAAGCTCCATCTGCACTGCTCTAGACATGACAAACCTTCGGTCGCGATCCCTGTCCCTTTCACGCTCTCGGTCCATGCTGTCTCGTGACGTCGACGGGCCGCTGTATAGTCTGTAGATGTTCGACAAAAGTATATATTGTAGAGAAGAGCCAAACGCTGCTTCGGGAGCGCGACAGGGCTGATGGTGGGCAAAGGTAGGTGAATGAGACTTTGCGCGTTGGTGATCGTCAAAAAGTCATGTTCGCGGCTAGAACCTTCGCACGTGCCTCCAGTAAAACGTGCAAGCCATATCGAGCTACCGGTATCGTCCTCCTATCAGCCTTGGGAATATCAATTCTGTTGCCCTAAACGTGTAGCGAGTATAAAATCGTGGTGATGATACATGGCTCAGAATATGCGTGAATTGGGACCATCGCACACCAAGCAAATTGTTCACTCGATCCACCGCGTCTTTAACACTGCTTTCGCACGCCTTAAAACCACACCGGCAACCACCCAATCACGCTCAGTGCACCAGGACCATGAAACTCCATCTCGGCTCTTCTTGTTGAACCACGTAGCCAGTCTCTCAAACCACTGTACCACATGGCCATCTTAATAAGTTAGTATTCGTGTTGCCCTTCACCCTGCTCTTCATATGCACAGGATCTCAATCTTAATTATGTTCATTTGTGTCGGCTCACGGAGTGCCGTATGCATCCCGACCTCACATGCTGCAACCTTGGCCTAGTGGCCTGTGTCACCGTAAACGCCTGCTCGCTGTGGGAGCTTTTGGATCGTCAAGCCAAAGTTTTGTACAAATCCGACTCTTTATCTCACCCCGGTGCCAATGGGCTCCTCACCGTTTGGTCCTCCTATCATCATCTCGCTTCGTCCTCTTCCGTGACTCGCTTGCGATCATATCAGCCAGATCGTCTTGATCAATGCTCTGCCACTGCCCTGCTGCATCCGCTCTTTGCCTAGACTCATATTCTCTCTTCAATGCATCCTTGTCCAGCTTATCATCTTCACCCAACTGGTCCACATCGACCGAGACCTCCACCTCACCAGCCTTGCGTTTTCTCTGTTGTCCAAAAGCGTCTCGCCGTGCAGCGTCAAGATCGTAGGCGTGCTCACCACCGAAGAAACCTGTTGCCGATATGTTCTTCTCTGGGAGGACCTGACCAGCACTCCGAGAAACACCTGGCTCTTCTGTCTCGATGCCTTTGCGCTGCTTCCTGAGCGTGAATTCACCGCCGATGCTCTCCATACCGCCTACCTCGGAGATCATAGCTGAGGCTGTAGTCATCGAGGTTTGAATGCCAGTGCCGTCTTCTTCTCCGTCCTCTTCATCCTCATCTTCTTCTTCCTCTTCATCGCTTTCCTCGTCTTCACTCTGGCCCTCAGCTCGAAGGGCGCCCCAAGTAAGGCGCTCCACAGCTTCGCCAGGATGCGCCGGCTGCTGCTGCTCTTCGACGATAGCAGTGCCGTAGAGGTCTCCACCCCACAGAGTTTTTCCTGTCTCATCTACCGGAGGCTTACCATATTGGCCAGGTTGGAAGCCCCAAGAGGCGCCAGCAGGGATGGGAGCATTGACACCAGGTATGCGCATGTTGGGATATGAAGGTGGGGGGCCAGCTCGCTGCATATTGATAAGCCAAGGAGGAGGGTAGCCTGGTAGCATCCCAAGAGCTTCCCTGAGCTCCTCACTCAGCTCTCCCGGCTTCAGGTCGACCAGATTTGTCTCGAATTCTTTGCCTTCATAGTAAACCTCACCGTATCGCGTCAGCTCAGGCTTTGTCTGTCGGCGAAAGAAGGCATCGTAGAGTTTGGCATAATCAATGTCGAGCTTGCCAAGCTTTCCCTGTACGCGTTCCCGCTGCTTCTGTTTCATCGTCATCTCTGCCTGCTTCTCCAACACAGCATCCCGCATCTCGGAAATGCCTGTTTCTTGGATGAATTTAGGTAGCGCAAACGCAGGTTTCTCGATGCCACGTTTCGACGACAAATACTCGCGCTTTACTGACCAGTGCTCAGGGACTGGGATGACATTCTTTCCGGCCTTGATATCAACAAGTAGCACTGGGTCCGTCGACGATACATCGGTCCACTCGACTAGCTCTGGCTTTGCGACTAGCGACTTCAGCTCTGCGACCGAGAGTGTATTCATCGCCTTCTTTTTCTTCTTGGAGATTAGGGGCATTTCATCGTCTGCTTCGTCGGGGATGTCATCGTCCTCGTAGAACACCTCTGGCTTTTCGTTGTCCTTGGTGGCGGCTTCTTCTTCAGTCGACTCTCTGAACTTGTCGAATACGTTCCGGTACTGCTCAAATAGCGGGTTGTCCAAATCATACTCGTAATCATTGTTGTCAGTGGCAAGGGATTCGACCGGTTTGACCGGCGGTGCATCGTTGCTGATGTTATAGTCTGGCGCGGACGGCTCGCTCGAATGCGCAGCATTGCGAGCCTGAGATGAGGCCTCCTAGTCGCATGTCAGCGTGTGCGCTCGAATGCGAAAGTGTAGAGTGGGGAACAATAACCACTTACGGATCGCTGTTCCTTCTTCTTTGCACGTCGATAGGCGTTCTTGTTTGCTGGGTTTTTCGCACCCGCCATGGCGGCGATGAGAGCGTCGCGCGTTGCGATAGTGCAGCTTCAATAATTTATGGGCACTGTCGGGAGCCGGGTTAGCCTGGGGCGTCTCACTGGGGGTGACAGTGAGCACGTCAAATGCTTAGTGCATCACTTGCAATTTGTACGCAACAGGTGTAGAATGTAGATGCAAACGCGAGTGCACGTTGCGTGTTGCGGGTTGCAGGTGAGGCGACGAAGCACGGATCAGAAAGTTAGGCGTCAATGGGTATGCTTAGCGCATACCACGTGACTACTGCTCCTCCATTATGCTACCGTACCTACCTACCCACGCAGTAACTGTCTGCCTGCCTTCTACGACCAGTCCTTGTCATCAAATTTCTTCTGCCAAAATCCTCTAAAATGCTTTTGCTGGCCAAGCTCGTTAATCTCCTTGATTTCAGCAGGTGTCAATTTAAACGTTACAGCTCTAAGATAATCACTCAACCGCTGTTCCTTGGAACTAGTAGTCACTGCCACGATATCTTGATCAATACACCATCGAAGGAATATCTCATTCTCGCTGACAGCATACTTTTTCGTAAGCCGGCTCACAAAATCGTCCACTGGACCTGGCTTGGCCCTTGTTGACGCAGTCAATGGCCCATATGCCGTCGTTGCGATGCCGTGCTTCTTATGCAGAGCGAGTAGCTCAGAGCGTTGGAGGTAAGGGTGAAATTCAATTTGGTTACAAGCTGGCATGACCTTCGCTGTCTTTATAATGGCACCAAGATGAGCCGGAGTGTAGTTCGAGACGCCAATCGACTTCGCGAGACCGCTTTGCTGCAGCGATTCCATAGTTGCCCACGCTTTCTGTAGCTCATCCTCAGACTCTGTAAACCATGGCTGATGGATTAAGTATCTTGATGGAATCAGCTATACCACTATACACGTGTACATGAAAGTTTCCTTACAAATCAACGTAATCTAGCTGCAATTTCTTCAAACTTGTCCGGAGAGCACCCTCAATGTCGTGCATGTTCGGTGCATCGACTTTTGTCGTTATAAACAGCTTCTCTCGTGCTACACCACTCTCTTTGATGCCGGTTCCGAGTTCTGTTTCCGTCTTATACACTGTGCAGAAATTTTAGTCTCATCAATCAACTTACAAAAGATATCCGGACATACTCTCGGCACCGTCCAGGTGAATATATCCCAATCTGAGTGCACTTTTCACCGCGTCGACTATGTTTTGATCAATCTTACTCTCCTCGCCTGTTTTGAACCAAGCGGTTCCTGTACCATAACCAAGCATAGGGATCGAATTCCCATCGTTGAGCTTGAGCTTGGGGATCGTGAGGTTGAGACCTGCCATTGATGCTAATTGGGTGGCAAAAGCCGAGATTCAAATATTTGTGATGTGTTTGTTTGGCGGGCTCAAAGGTGAAGTCGGGAAGCGAATCGCGAAATGCTCCTCGGTACATGATTGACGGATAAGCGGCGACATCGCAAAGTTGAAGGCGGGGGCGCTATTGCACGTCATAGGCCTTAGAACAGAAAACTCGGCCCACCTTCGGTCTTCAGAGTTCGAAATACTAACGTACAATAGAATAGGTAGCCCAGGAGAGGGTCTGGCCCACAAAAAAAAATTGCGCAACATGGTTCTGAGAGGCTGAGAAGGTAATATCTGGCCTGGGGTAGATACAAAAAAACACTCGACGCTGTATCAGGTGAAAATAAAGGAGAGCGGCGTAACTTACTCCATGCCATATATATTGATTCTACTAAATGATTTCATGTTGCTTCAACCAATCATCTCTGTAGACCTGAGTTTTCCCTTTCACCACATTATGGAGGCAATCAAGACAAATGCATACAAATAGACAGAACAAATATACGTCCATTGCTATGATTTTTATTGAAGGGGTATACTCTACTTTAGCCAATCTCTGCCAGTCTATTGAAAAAATACACCCTAAATGCGAAACTTCGCTGATTTGGAGTAAAGTTCATCTTGAAGCAAAGTCGAGTTCCGATTGAACCAGTAAACATTGAATCTATGTTGTCTTTTCGTGTTGCGTCGAGACTCGTTGCAGAGATACAACAAAATCTTCAAGCGACCGTTGCCTCTGGTTCTTCTTTGGTGACTTGCCGTGCATAAGGTTGTCGAAGCCCTGGCTACCCTGTAGAAGGTAGTACACACCCCCCATAACGCAGAAAACCCCAAAAGAGAAGATCCACACTCGAACAACTGTGACAATGCTAGTCTGTCCGCCGACAAACCAGCCAAAGATGGTAAAGAGGGTTGCAACAATATCAACAACCAGAATGGCACCAGCAAGTTGCCATGATGGAAGTGATGACCAGAACGGGCCATTGGCCCGTGTAATGAAGATAAGCCAGTTCTCAGTCAGAGATATCTCTAGAAAGAGAATCGGGTCGCGGCGTCCGAAGTTTTGTACAACACCACCATGAACGCCTTGATGTTCGGATGACGAATAGGGAAACATGCTGATTAGGGTTATCCAAGTGCCGACAGCAAGAACGATTCCAAGGAGAACGGACATTCCCCAAAGTTTTGGTAAATTCCACTTGACAGGTGTTTTACTATACGGAGCGTTATCGTAAGCAATAGCTAGGGTTGCAATATCCGCGAAGATGGCGATGAAAACAACCAGCTGGAGATTGAGCGACTCGTTCAAAATGGCAATCCAAAGCCCAAGGAAAATCTCAAGATGAAGGGAAAGAGCAATACGGTAAACAACGTAGGCATACATGCGATGAAATATCTGCCGTGAAGTCTTTAAAGCGTCGATAATAGCAGACAGGCCAGGAGCTAGGAAAACAATATCAGCTGCAGAGCGTGCAGCATCTGATGCACCCTCAACAGCGATGCCAGTGTCGGCCTTCTTGAGCGATGGAGCATCATTGACGCCGTCACCTGTCATCGCCACAAGATAACCACGTTGCTGAAGGATCTCGATAACGTTGTACTTGTGTTGAGGAAAAACTTCAGCAAAACCATTAGCAGCTTCAACAAAATCATAAACCTCGCTGCCTGGCATCTCGCCACCGCCTCCCAATCCCAGTTTCTCAGCATCGAAGATGTTGGCCCCAAGACCAAGTTGGCGTGATGTCTCACGAGCAATACCAACAGCATCACCCGTGAGCATTTTTATCGACAACCCAAGTGTCTTTGCTTCATTGATAGTATGGAGGGTATCATGTCGAGGGGGGTCATAGCATGGCATAATACCAAGAATCTCCCATGAGCTGTTTTCGCGTTTGCGGGCGATACCTAGCGAACGGAAGCCACGGGTGGCAAATTCGGCGACTTTATTCTTGTACGCTTCAGCGATAGGTTCCGGGACAGCGTGGTCTTTTTCAACTGTTCGTAAGACGAAAAGAGGAGCTCCCTTAACGCAGGTTATCCGTTCACCTTGAGGGGACTCCACAACAGCTCTGACCTTTTTAGAAACTGGGTCAAAAGGAGTATACTGAACAACCTTATACTTGCTCAGTACATTCTTGGCACGAGGGTAGGATCTAAGCGACTTCAGGAACGCCTTATCAATAGCATCGATGCCTTTCTTCTTGCGTGACGCGGCGAGACAGGCGGTAAGCATAAGATCATCTGGCTCAACACCCGCAACCGTGTAGGGCTCGGCCAAAGAAAGTTTGTTCTTGGTGAGAGTACCAGTTTTGTCAGAGCAGAGTATCTCAACACCAGCGAGGGATTCAATAGCCGAGAGCTTTTGGACAATGGCTTGCTTCTTCGCAAGATAAGCCGCACCAACAGCCATCGTGGTTGTGACTACAGCAGGCAATCCTACAGGCACGCCAACTATAGTAATGGCGAGCGTGAACTTGAGGATCTGTATGATGCCGTTGGATCGATAGAAGGAACTAATCCATACAACAAGAAGTGTTACGATTACTAGAACCAGAAGGGTTGTGCCGATATCGTGAAGAACTTGGGTAAAGTGACCGGTTCCGCTTGATGCACTAGCGACGAGAGAAGCAGCCCGTCCGACAAATGTTGAATTACCAGTAGCTGTTATGACAATAAAAGCCTCTCCGCGTTTAACTGCAGATGATGCATAGCAGGTGTCGCCCCTACGTTTATCGGCTGCGAGCGACTCACCAGTGATGGCAGACTGGTCTACCTGTAGAAAAGCGTCTTGTGTTACAATTCGTCCGTCGGCCGGAACAATAGTGCCTTCTTCTACCTGGAGAATGTCTCCAGGTACTACTTCAGGGGCCTCGATCTCGATAAGAGCACCATCTCGAAGTACGGTGGCCTTCAAAGCAAGGGTTTTTTTCAATTCATCAACAATGTTACCAGCCTGGTACTCTTGTATGAAACCAACACAGGCGTTAAGAAGAAGAAGTCCACAAATTACGCCGAAGTCCACCCAATCTTGGAGGCCCGCCGCGAGAATCGCTGCAGCCTCCATGACAAATTGTATTGGGCCCACGAAGAACATGAGGAATTTTACGAATAAATTATCTTTTTCCTCTGCTGATTGTGAGCGACTGGAGCAATGAGAACCGTGGGCTTATCTACCTTTCATTTGATTGTAGCCGAACTTCTTTCGGCGAACTAACACCTCGGCGGAGTTCAAGCCGAGTCGTGTATCAGTTTGCAGAAGTTCTTCTGGAATCAGTCGTGCACCTCCTGGTTGGTCGGCTTCATCCTCTTCATAGTCAGCGTTGCCACCGTCCTGTGACTCCAATTCATCGATAAGGGCATCAATATCCTCATCCTCATCCTCATCCTCATCCTCATCCTCATCGCCATCTTCATCTTCATCGTCGAAATCATTCCTCGATGCAGTTTCGTCGTGGACATAATCATACTTGTCGTGGTACTGGCTCCCTGTTCCATTCGCTATAGCACCTTTATACTGCTTAGGTCAGCTTCTCCTGTAGAAAATTGACTCGCATTGTCCTGATGTTCACGATAGGGAGAGAGAATTACCTCAGCCATTGTGATTGTCATGGAATTAGGTATAGTATATATCCAACAAGTAATATCTGACGACACTGGCGAGGATAGTATTCGAGACAATGGTGTTAGAATTCAGAGAGATGTCTGCGAGGTAGAAACCATAAGCAATGAGACTTGCCCTGCAGGTGCTTTTACAAGCGTTGCTTTCCTCTTGTTGGTGTGACCCGTGCACGTGGTAGTAGAGGGAGTGCACCTGCCCGCACAATAGGCCGTGAATGCTTGTCTTATGTGAACATGATGTACTTACCGTGGTTGCCGCTATGCAGAGCACGCCGCGTAATACATGTGCTGCGATTCAAGACGCGCGCTCAGCGATCGTAGAGTGCAGGATGGCGAACAACCCTAGGCAGGACTGTGGTAGAAGACTCAAGAGGCTAATAAAGCCACAGGGCTGTGTGAGATAGGCTTAGCCCGATATGTGGGTTGGAGTCGGGTCACCGAAAGGCACGCTGTTGAACAGAGTAATGAGGGCAAAGAAAAGAAGATGAGTCCCGGTTTTCGCCCACCGGCCTAAGGCTTGGATCCTTGGATCCTTGGCTTCCAGCTTCGCCCACGCGGGCAAAGCTCTCATCAGCCTTGGGTTTCTGCACTTCTCAGGAATTTAGCACGATTGTATCATTGTTCCTATCCCTGCCTGGCCATTGTGTGCACTATTCGAAGGTCCCATAGTGTCTATCATCGCCCTTGCGAACCGAAAGATAGCGCCACGACCCGGTTCGTGAATCAGATCAGCCAACGCAAGCAGAAATATGTCTGAAGTTACGCTCAACCCTCTTGCATCAAGGGTTTTCGAGATCGCTTAAGGACCGAGGTATTGTCCGTTGATTTTAAGCTAGCTAAATATCTGCTGTGCTGACCCTACGGAATCCCGCCCTCCCCAGATCTAGCCTGATCCAATCGGAAAACCTAGGTACTGGTAGCTACCTAGGTAGGTAGTAGATGGGTTGGCGAACCACCACACCATACGTAGGACCGGGCATCACTGCAACAAGTGTTCAGTAGATGTAAACAGCTTATAAAACGTCGTAGCATATTCTTGTGGGCCTCATAGAAAACTCTACGCGTTATGATCAAAGCCACTGGGGGGAGGTAACGAACCTTGGAAGATACGGTCCGTTGGCGTCACGATAATTATCAAATTACAAACAGAGAATATATCAGAAATAAGACTCTACTAACCTTGATAATTATCTTACTAGTCTTTGTTGCTTAATCTTCGCGGTATAGGCTGTTCTCCTGACAAATAATTACAAGGCAGGTCTTCCGCTGCATCAGGAACAAATCACCATCACTGGCTGCTAGTTATTATGTGCTTGATAATATCTTTATTACTCTTTCTTGAAAGGGACTTAAAGCGCCAATATATGGCGACTACTCACAGTACAATGCTCGTCAGCAGCCCAAAGCTCTCCGCCAATAGCTTCGCGAATTCGGTCACTGCCTCCAATTACATATACGAAGGTCATGACCTCAATCAGCTGTCACACAAGAACAAAAAGTCACGAAAGATGATAATTCAATAAATTACTCTTAGAACGACAGAAATGCTACGCTTCACTAGTATGTACTTTCAAACTAAATTGCCCCTTAATTCCTGCTCCCTCTCAATTGCCTCAAATAGTGACTTGAAGTTCCCCGCCCCGAATCCATCAAAGTTATTTCGTTGTATGATTTCGATGAACACTGTTGGACGGTCCATTAAATGCTTTGTGAACAGCTGGAGCAGATATCCGCCTTCGTCAAAATCAATAAGGATATCCAAACTCTTCAATACCTCAAAATCCTCATTGAGCGCCAAACCGGCTTTTTTCAATCGCATCTTCATGCTATTGTAGTACGTCTCAGGTACTTTGATAAACTCGACACCCCTGGCCTTCAAATTTGTAATGTCGCGTATAATATTGTCTGTTCGTAATGCAATATGCTGAACCCCCGGGCCACCGTAAAAGTCCACATATTCTTCGATCTGTGATTGTTTTTTTCCTTTTGCCGGCTCGTTGATGGGCATTTTGACAACGTCGTTAGGCGAACTCATGACAATGGATTTCAACGCTGAGTACTCTGTGCAAATATCCTTGTCATCTACACTCCAGAAGCGATGGAAACCCAAGACTTTCTCGTAGTATTCGCATACGTTTTCCATTTCATCCCAGTCTTGATTACCAACGCAGTGGTCGATAGCCGATAGCTGAACGCTTGGGAGGAGGCGAGAAAGTGCATCAAGTGTCTTAGGTTCTGAGCGATAGCCGGGAAGGAAGGTGCCGTTGTAATCGTTCTTTTGAACTAGGGTATGAATTGTGTCACCATAGGTATGGATAGTAGCGAGGCGGACTGAGCCGTCAGAATCGGAGATGGAGTGCGGTGCAGATATTGAAGCTGCACCGGAGGATATGGCCGCTGAGTAGATATCGTCGACATTGTCGACTTCAAAAGCTACATCTGTGAAGTGTGTCAGGGACCCTTCTATCGCTCATCAGCTCACCACAACTTACCCTTGACAGCGTCACCATGTCTCTCTTGGTGTTCGTGGATCTCCTTCAATAGCCTCTCGTCCTCTTCATTGAATCTCTTGCTCTGCTCCAAACACCTCAGTGGAGAAGTAAGAATAAATGTCACCTTGCCGTTTCGCACGACATGGGAGGCAGTCGCTCGGGAACCAGTCTCCAGGCCGCGATAGGCAACGCGCTCGAAGCCCATACGCGAGACATAGAAAGAAGCGGCTTGTTTAGCATTCCCGACGTACCAATGTACATGGTGGTAACCTCGATATGAGGAAATGTCTGATGGAACGGCGTTAGTAAGGCTTGGCGAGCTTGGTGGAGAAATAGCTGCAGGCGCCATTATGAAAATAGCAGCTTAAACGGTTCAGGTAAAGAGACGAGGGAAAAATCCAGAGATGAAAACGTTATGGAAGTAACACCAAGGTCACCTACGGGATATATAAGATTTTGCCATGATTTCTCTCCCACTCCGCGCAACTCCATTTCCTATTTCATATCTTTACCCACTTCCCTTCAAGAACCGCCGCCTCAATATTTTCAAGGCAGGTGAATATCCCCTCCTCGTCATCAAAATCCCTTATGCCGAGCTCACGTGCGGCCACCTCCTAGAACGGCTGTCTCTTCTCGCTATTGTCCATCCGCCTGTATCCGCACAAGCATGGGAAGGAGGAAGTTCTCTGGCAAGAAGAGGCAGAGAAAGGAACATACATAGGAAGTGCATGATAGGAATTGGGGGTTTTTTCAGCACGTTGCAAGGCCTCATTACATGATGGACGAGCTTGTTCGACTCGTTGTGCACACTGAGGCATTCGTGGGGAGAGAGAAAGTGATGGCAGTCTACTTCAGGGAGGAGCCACATACGGATAAGCGCGCGTTGATCGCCGTTAAGAGCCGCCCGCTCGCTATGCCGAACGAATATCGCCCTCAAAGTATTTGGACGGGTGACAAAATATATGTTTAGACTCCTAGCCCCAACAAACTTACTTCGCACATATCCCAAATTTTGTTGTATAAGTATATTGTATTCAAAATCTATAAAGAAGAGTTTGCCGGCACTCACAACCGCCCATACAACTTCTCCATCAACAGGTTGAGCTATCAATCAACTTTGAGAAACTCGATTATTAATTCACTTTTTGGTTATAGCTACCTATCCATCTACCTTGTACCCATGGCTACTGTAGCTCCTTCTCCTACCCTTTCTGCAAACGACGTACGAGTCCTCAAAGCACTTTTCGACCCGGAAACATTGCCTTCTTCAGTCGCAAGATCTAAAGACGCATCCGCAGTCGACATCTCATTACCGTCGCATGCTAGCATATCCGCCTCTGAGTTATCATCACTTGAGAATGAGCAGGATGAGATCGTGCGCCGAATTTCGGCAAACTCGAGCCTCCAGGAAATCGCCGCAGCGACCGCAAAACTTGACCGAGTTGTAGCAGAATCTCCATGCTACGCAAGCGCATATGTTAATCGTGCGATGCTCCTTCGTCTTGAATTGGAGTCACAAGTCTTATCCACACAACACATCTTCACACATCCAATCTCCTCCATAGAGCCTCTCTTTCGAGATCTTTCTCGTGCAATCCATCTCTCACTACCATCTTCATCACCAACCGCTCCAGTCTCACCATACCAAGCCAAAATACTGCGGACAGCGTACTCACATCGCGCATATTTATATTTAAAGGCTGCAGAAACGGGTACACGCTTACAAGGCCTAGGGAAAAGCGATTTGGAGGAAATGGCGAGCAAAGATTTTGCAGGCGCGGCAAGGTTTGGAGACGATGTGGCGAGGGAAATGAGTGTCAGGACAAATCCATATGCGAAGATGTGCGGAGCTATTGTCAGGAATGCACTAAAGGATGAGATTAGTAAAGAGAATACGAGTGCCAATATTCACGAGGTTCCTAATATATAATCGCAATAATTACAAAGCCTTATCGCTCAACGGAAACATTGGGATGGTCGGTTCATTGTTTTGAGACAGCAAAAGTGACTCACATCCTTAGTATTGATACTACATGGGTAGGTTCCAAATGAAGTCTAAGGTCCCATCATCGAAACCCTGGAAACTCTGTTGATTGTCGAGCCCAAATGGAGCCATGGCAGGATCAAAAGGTAGTGCGAGCCAGTCATCGTCAGGCATTAGGCCAGTCACATTATCTGCTAAGGACGAAAGGCTCGACTGGCCAGCATTGTGGCTATTCAGAAAGTCCATACCTGCGGTGTTGTTGATTTTAAGGTCGGCCGATGTGGCACGTGAAGGGAGTCGTGGGGGCCTTGAAGACACCACGAAACTTTCTCGGAGACGCGCAACATGGAGATCAAGAAGAGTTGCATATCTCGAGGCTAAATGCATGTCATCGAGAGTGCCTAGTACTGTCAATCAGTGAAAAATGGCTGAATCGTGGATCAACTTACTTGCTCGAAGAGCCCGAATAGCCCCCTCCAGGATGTCGAGCGAGGATTGCAGCTTTTGGTTACGTGATCCGAGGCTCAAACCTTTGATGAGATATATAGAAGAAGTAGTAATTCGTAAGAATATCCTCACAGGGGAATATCTTAGCGCTCCTGTCTCTGAAAGCTGACAGACCTTTTGTAGGATCTGACAGCTTCCATCAACAACCTCCTGGATGAAATCGTAGTCCCTAGGCTCTAGATTGAAAGATAGATTGTCCTCTTGTGGCACGTCGGGATCCGTTTCGGCAAGTGTGCGCTCGACTACAGCTTGCATTCCTAATGAGTTAGTGTAAATACGAACGTATTGGTATTCGATGTGTAGCATGTCATGTAAACCGACTTTCAGTTCTGAAATGATGTCAGCGCAGATGTTATACATGGTGATTGTGGGACCTCACTGCAAGGATCGAGGTATTTTTTCCTCCAGGACACCAACAGTGGCTGAAAATGCTCGAGCAATCCGATATAGCGGCCGGTGCGCAAGAGGCTTCGCGTTGTTGCAGCGGATGGATAAATGGTGTCTGAAACTGACCGTGCGAGTTTTGTAAGCTCCACCCATGCACTCATAAAGGACTGCCACTGCTCGACCGCGCCTGTTGCTGAATCAACGGGTATCTTCTCCATCAAGGCATGATTAAGACTCTGCGGAATCATTGAGGTACACCCCAACCGCCATGATAGTTGCTCAAGCAGGACATAAAGCAGCTTCCTTGCCCTTATACGACGTAGTACTAAATACTCCGAGGTAAATTTTAGATACGAAACCTGATCTTTGTCAATGCTAGCATTGTCTTCAAACAGGCCGAGCTCCTGTGCAAGTGAGAGTGCACATCCCATCAACATCCAAGACATACGATCTGAGCGCTTTGCTGGCTCGATAACATCCTCAAGCCATCGACTAGAAGTAGCATCACCCTCTAGAAGCTTCGAGCCTTCTTCCGTCGTATTGTTTGCGCCTATCATCAGCTCGCAATCCCAGCCATCGGCGGCAGTTGGAAAGTGAAGTGCACGGGGGTGCCATTCTGAAAGCAATAATAGTGCTTCAATCGATCCAATAGTCCGGCTTTGAGCTTTCGATGGTTTGACTTGACCAAGCATAATTTTCATGATGAAGCGTTGACACTGCTCCCATAGCCGGTCGTGAACAAAGTAACCCCTCGATGCTCCTCCAACCCCTGGAAGTATATTGTACCGGGATGAGATCATCAGAATAGTTGTGCAAAGAAACGGGTCCAGTGCTATCAGCGAATAGTGATTCTCATGATGCGAGTAAAATTCGCCAAGGATGGGAGAAAGGGGAGAACAATTCTTGAAGAATAGGTCAACGTATGTGACGGCTTCATGTGCAGAGAACCATCCCATTTGCACGAACCGGCAAGAGGTCCACACTTTCAAGGTCTCTGGAGATGGTGTTGACATTTGTACAGGCTGAGCTCTGAAAGTATGAAATGGCGAAGATGGAACACCATCGTAGCCAGATGGCCCTGATCTTGGAGTCTCATATGCTTGGGAGCCTGTTTGTTCTGGACCATCAATAGCATCGCGGTGATGAGCAGCTTCGAAGAGCAGATTCAGAGCATCGCTACCACTAGAGACGACTGTTCGCATGACAGAGTGTGCGAGGTCAGGTTGTGACGATGAAATGCGACGAAGATGACCGGATGGGGAAAAGACATCTGAACGATGGCTGCCACTCATATGTGGACTGTGTCCAGGTGTCCTTCCATGTGCTGGTATTGAAGATCTTTGTAATGGCGCCAGTTGAACGGTGCTGGCTGGGCGTACTGGGGCAGTAACCTGTTCGTCTTGTTCATTATCCCTAGCTTCTCCCGGTTTGCGTCTTTTCACCCATGACCGCTCAGACCTGAAGACACATTCTCGCATTTCTCGCTTGCATCTTTGGCATGGTGGCTTCAGCTCGCCACCATCAGGGCCAGTTCCAAGAATGCACTTAGCCTTGCGTTGCCGGCAGTTGATACAGGCCTTGTATGCGCGCTTAAACTCATCCGGATGTGTCCGCTTTTTGGTAGACCCATTCACCTCATCTTGAGCGATCCCGCTATCGATAGTTTCTTCCATGACTTTCGGTTGGCACGACTGTGTGGTGACGCACCGGATGGCGCAGGAAAGAGGCTGTAATATTGGCGTCGGGTAATGGCGTTCATGACTGGATTGTGAGGGCCAAAAACATTGTTAACCGAGATTTGCCGCGACCAGCCGACAAGCATCTCCCCGCGTCATGAACGCCGACCCGCTCTTCCATCAGGTGCGCTTTAGATACACCAGGCACATTTCTTCCTAAAAAGGAGGTGGTAGGTAGTGCGCCCATTAAATGTTATTGTAATTTATCTTTTACAACTGGACAATTTTCGATCAGGTGCCTACTGTCGCATGCGTAGGTATCACTTCCGCTGTCCACGATAAGCCAGCAACTACAATCTTGGCGCCTACTGATTTGCCATTGACCGGGCATCAAACACTTTATCTTACTGTGTCTCACAGTGAAAGGTGTTCGAAGCCCATTTTCCTACTTACCTTGGACGCCCCCTAAGATCAATTGCCCTATCTCGTACAACACCGGAGCCTCCTTTCCAAACCTATTAGATCGACCAAGGTACATGTGTAGCCAGGCCAATAGAGGCGTAATCTGCAAGCATATAATAATACTAGGATCTACAATGGTAGACACTAATGGGCGGAGTGACTTTGACAATGTTGAATATGGCTATTTTGAGTTCAGTGTAAGGAAATTCGGTTGTGATTCCCAGAACAACACTTTCCAGTAGATTATCTATCTTACTGAAGCATGACTATTTGTTTGCCAAGGAAGTTGTACTGAGAAGTAGAAAGGTGCCTCTACATTTGCCGGCGACAAGCTAGCTTTACCTACAAAACCGGGGTTCTTCTTTTTTTTCGCCAAGCCATTCAGCGACGGCTTCAGCCTCACACCTGAAACACGATCCTCCTCAAAACGGGCCGAGACCATGTTTCACCCGCCTGCACTTCCGACAGATCAACAACCATCGAAACCCAGTACTGTTCTGATCAACTCCAGCCAAGCATATTCAAAACGTCACACAGTGGGTAAATTTGTGTTGCTCCGAATGCCAACGTATATCCAAGTCTGGAAATCCCACAGCATGACAAAGATTGTTAATGCACATGCATCTTGGCTGGGTCAAGATGTGTGAGAGTACAGTTTGAGTACCGGCAAGAGTGGATTCCGTTGATGGGACGGTAAAGCGGCTGCACAAGCTGAAGGTGCAGCAACGTAGAAAATAGGTGATGAAAGGTATAAAGAGGTCGCAGTGGACTCGACAATGGGAATAACAAGAGTAGCGCCCAAAAGCACGTTTTCCACTCCACAGCGAAGCTCTCTTGAAATCTTGGTCCCCTAAAGGAACCTCTGAACTCCTACTCCATAACGAAGGAACCTCTGGCTCAGTACTTTCCAACGCTTTTTCCTAGGCAGATCCTCTGGTGCCATATTTCTGTGCTTGCTGTATTGGCACAATCAAAGCCGTGTACATGGTGTCTTGTTTTATTCGCACATATGAGGATCTTGACAGTCACCGCCCAGGGAGGCTAGGCAATAGCCTGGTAGCCTAATCGGCTTGGTGGGCTTCACGAGGAGGCTAGAGACGATAGCATCAGTACCTGGAGTGAGTTCAACGTCAAAAAGGCATTACTATCTACTCATGTGAAGTTATTGAAGTCCACACTGTGGAAAGCCCATGATCTAACTCAGCATAAGAGCGAGTGGTCTATGAGTATAACAGTTGATAGGCAACGGAATACATGTGATTATCCACTAAAATAACCACATTAAAAGAAAGACTGGTCGCCCCAATTTCTGAGATGTATTCAAGTTTAACTCCAAGAGACAAAGTAACCACGTTCCATAATCATGCAACGACCGTGACGTAACATCGTCCCTAACAGACGAGAAGGGTCGATGCGAATCTAGCGTGACAAACACCATTATGCTAGAGAGTATAATGTGGCCCATGCAAGATGGAGAGAGCTTTCGCTTGGCGAGTGGTCTGAGACGAGCGCACGACTACGCATTAACCATGACAAAGCGTCAAGGAGAGGGCTATACATAGATGAAATATAGCCATGGTTAAGCAAAAGCTCCAACAATTGACATACCAGCTAGTTTTAATCAGTAAAATGGTTATAATAGTGCTATCGGAGAGCTTACCAGCGCCCATGAGGACGTAACAGAATGCTAGAGTCTTGTCCTTGCCCTTCAATGTATGCTGGGCCTCTTCTGATAAGAAATCTTCAGCTAGCAGGTCCACAAGGGCAGCGTAGATCAGGAGACCAGATGAAATAGCATTGAATATGCCAACGATGATCAAGCCGAAAGCCGAGTTAGGATCATATGAGCCACGCGTGAGGAGCCCAATAGCCTGACCAATGGGAGCGGTAGTACCGAAAGCAACCACAAGCACCCAGGGTTTCCAGCTGTTTGACGGGTAAGGTACAGCGGCGATACGAGATCCAAGACCGAGACCCTCAAACATTTGATGGAAGACAATGGCAATTAATAGGATTATGAATCCTTCTGCGGTGATCGAAATGGTCATACCGACGAAGACGGAATGGAACAGAATACCGCCCTCGATGAGGGTAATCTGCATAGATTGTTTCTTCAGGACCATGGGATCGACAGCTTTCTCGACATCGTCGTCGAAATAAGAAACCTCTCCTGCTTCGTGCGCGCGTGAGGGTTGTTGTTGCTGGTAGTTTTGAAGATTGGGCATTGCACGGTTCATCATAGTCAGCATCTCGTCCCGCTGCCGTACATATTGCTCATAAAAGACGATAAACCAAGGCGGCATTTCGGATTTGGCCTCCAATTCCTCGCTGGCGCTCTTGCCCATGGGGAATGGAAAGTTGTCAGCAGGATAGGTTTGTTCATGCCATCCTCGTTTGTCATCGCGCATGGCCAACATTGTCTTCTGAGAGTCGTAGCTGTCCACACGACGGATAGGGTTATTGAAAGCAGCTTGGATGCCTGCTGGTGGCGATCCTCCAGCAAATTCTTCGCCTGTTGCGCTGCCATGGCTGTGACCTCCAGTCTTCGCATTCAGCCACATTTCGACGACAAAGAGAATGAATAGGGCGCCCATCATGATTACACCAGGCATAGCCGGATACTTGTCGGTGAAGAGTTCAGGTAGGCATGGATCGTTGAGGGAAGCGAAGGCAGTAGGAAGGAGCTGTGTATGTTAGGCACAATTCCTAGGGGTAGAAGTAATGTAGAGATAGTACTAACATGGACGAACGCAGTCGCAATAAGTACACCAGTACCGAAATGCTTGCAGAAGAAGAAAAGCTTGGGGGGGATCTTCATCCACTTGACTTTCTTTGCGACAACTGGAAAGCCGCAACCACCGATAGAGGCGAAGAAGACAATGACTGTTGTTGTGTTAATTGACATCAGGCACTGTGGGCCGAAACGACTTACAAACTGCGGCCACGTGGAGAGGGAAGTCGTACTCGGCCCCATCGGCCTCGCTACCACACACGGGTTTTTCCATCGCGGACATGTTGAAGAAATAAAATCGTGGGAAGGGTGTCCAGGGAAGAGTATTCCAGATCTCTACCCAAGCTTACTAGCAGCTTCGTCGCCGGCGACGATGGACGAACGAAGAGAAAAGAATGAAAGAAAGGGAAAAGAAGGAAACAAGAAACAAACGTCTCCCAGAGAGCAGTTGAAGTCAAAGAACCCAAGGTTGAAGGTGGTGAGTAGAAGGCTCGGCACCAGTGGGTTATGTACTATACTTAAGATTGGTAACCCTAGACCGGGCTAGCCGTGTCGAGATGATCGCCCATGTCTTCAGAACATAAAGGGTGGAGCCGACGGTGAGTTACAGTGGTCCAAGCTGCAGATTCCAGTCTTGGACAGGTGCTTCACACATGAGAACGCGGAGGTTCAGACGATGCCAGGACTGACCAGTAGAGCTTGTGCCTTCAGCTTGCTGGTTCCAGAAGCAGCATGACTATCAGGCGGCAAGGCTCCAAGTAGAGCAATGGGCCGCCGAGGATTCCAAGTCCAATGGCAGACAGCTGGCAAGAGAACAAGCGCTTGGCATTGTCGGAAGGGGTGGGTTGTGATGCGGCTCAAGTGTCGTTTGCCGGGGGTGGGACGGGTTACGCAGTGTGTAGGCGCGAA
Source organism: Ophiosphaerella korrae (assembly GCA_028456385.1). NCBI lineage: Eukaryota > Fungi > Ascomycota > Dothideomycetes > Pleosporales > Phaeosphaeriaceae > Ophiosphaerella > Ophiosphaerella korrae. The sequence continues at coordinate 18,702 of JALNQF010000298.1, read as the reverse complement.
GCATTGTAACGAGACAGTGGAGAGCACGTCTGGTGCACTTAGAGTTCGAGAGCCGAGGAACACAAATTAAATGGGCCAATGAGATGAGGCGCCCCCTAGTTGAAGATGAGATGCCAAGGCGGTCAGCCTAAAGCCGATGGGATGTTGCTTGGCTGAGTCCGAGAAGGGGAGTTTTGAAACCGAGCACGGGCAGATCATGGTGCCCGCCGACAAACTGTACCACTTCGCATGCTGCCGGTCCTGGAATGGTGCTTGAAACATGTGGGAGGATGCAGACAGGTACCTATGCGGCTATGCCTAAGGCTCGGTCGATCACTTCGCCAGCATTTGCTGCCTCTGTAAATCATGGAGCGGCAGAAATAGTTAGAAATAGTTAGGTACTGTTCACATGGCGTATAATTAGATGGTAGAGAAAGGGAAACATATCTAGGTAGACTCGGGCGCTTGGCGGCCAGACCTGCGACGTTTTCGCTGTCGCCGCCGATACCAGACCATCCCTTGGTATCTAGGCACCTGTCTGCACAAGCTTTCTCATCCTACACTGCATGTGGAGGCATTCGACGCAGGAGAAACAACCCAATCCTTCTGTACATAATTGTAATCGCACATATGGGGATCGACGCTGTTCAAAGTTGCTTCCGCTCTTGCAGACGGCCAAGAGGGGTAAAGGACATCAAGATTCGGTTAAGCATACCAACCATTTGCCGAGCCAATGGCGGGTGCTACTCCAGCGCCGCAAGCGAACCTCGTGAATGCTTAGCGGTTTCATCCTCCGCTGCACCTACTATCGTCACGCAAAGATTGTGCAAATTCGCAGTCTAGCATTGCGAACGAGCACCCCAACTACACCAAAATGACTCTGGTGTTCGCGAAAACGCACCATGGAGGTAGAACGGCGCCGTGGTGGCGTTGGTGTTTGTTGTTTATTACGCTGCCATCCCAGTGCTCAGGCTGACATCCATCTCCGTAACTCTTTCATACAGTATCCTAGAGATCTTCGTTACCCCCAACAAGACTTCTCTAACGACACCCGGGCAGAATGTCCTCCACATCTCGCTGTCAGTATCAAGAAACCAAGTTGTCGGTACTTCCTTCTGACCTTCAACTCTAGCTATTCCCGAGGCTGAGCATCAATGCCAAGATGCCAACCAAACACTCGTTCCAGTGACCGCTGATCCCTCGTCCCCCAAGAGCGTGCCCAGCCAATCCAATCTTGTCACCCAGCAAAGAGGCGACACGATTGAGCAACTGTCAACCAACACCACTGTCCCGGCTCTCGACGCCAAGGACAATGCAACCACCATTAACAGCCTTGATCCACTTAACCTAAAGCGTCACCTTCGAGAAGACATCTCTCAGAAACGGATGAAGGTTGAACATCCGCTCGCTAAGCCTAGGCATATGAAGGTATGGCGCTGTCATGGTGGAACCTCGTGTTAATCATGTCTAACCAAAAGTAGAACTTCTACACAAGACAAAATGCGCTAATTGATCAATTCCTCCAGAGCGGCGACGAGGAACGCCTTGCTGCTCTCGACCAACTGGAGAATGGTCCAAAGGTGAAATTTGCAGTTAATGCATCATTCATCGTGAACTTCTGCTTGTTTGTCATTCAAATGTACGCAGCCATCTCTACAGGATCCTTGTCACTGTTCGCAACGGCCGCAGATGCCTTTATGGATCTAGTATCATCATGCGTCATGCTTGTGACTTCCAGAATGGCAGCCAGACCAAGCGTCTACAAGTATCCTGTGGGGCGAACACGCATCGAAACTATTGGTATCATTATGTTCTGTTGTTTGATGACGACCGTTGCCATCCAGCTCATTGTAAGCTGATCGTCTCTTGATCTTTTACCCGCCGCCACGTGACTAATTTCACTGTAGATTGAGTCTGGTCGAGCGCTTGGGGCTGGGGCTAAGGAGTCCGAAGAGCTTCATCTCATTCCAATTATCTTTGTGAGCATCGCCAGTCAGTATCCACGCTCTCCAAACCGAAATCAAGGCTCACTAGTTACTCTAGTTTTCTCTAAGGGTTCGCTTTGCATATTCTGCTTCATCTTCCGACGCTACCCAGCCGTACATGTTTTTTTTATTGACCACCGAAACGACATCGTGGTCAATGCTTTTGGCTTGGCCATGTCTATCGTTGGTAGCCGCGTGGCCTGGTATGCGGATCCCATTGGAGCCATTTTGATTGGGCTTTTGATTCTTGTTTCATGGGCCGCGAATGCGTTTGATCATGTCTGGCTATTGGTTGGCAAGTCTGCGCCTCAGGAGTTTATCTCAAAGTTGATATATTTGGTTATGACGCACGACTGCCGAATCACCAAGGTCGAGACAGTATGTGTTCCAAACCAGGCCCAAGAATTTTGGGCCGAGACTAATTGGATATAGTGCCGAGCCTATCATGCTGGGCAGAACTACTATGTTGAAGTAGACATTGTAATGGATGAGGATCTGCCACTGAAAATCACTCATGATGTCAGTCAAACGTTGCAGCGAAAACTTGAAGGTCGGTATTCGGGTTCGCCTTCTATCCGTAACCAAACTAACTGCCATCAGGACTTGCGGACGTCGAACGTGCATATGTGCATGTCGACTACGAAGATGAGCACGACATCAATGAAGAGCACAAACCTCTGTACGAAGTCACTCAAAGCCGCACTATCAAGGAGCATGTCCAAGCCCTCAAGTTTCTATTCAAGAAGGGAGCAGCGTGAACGCTTGGATTGTAACTTTGAGCTGAAAACGACAGATCAATCTTGGGTCACTGTTCTCGGAGATACTTTGAGCATAGTACACGAACAAGGACACGTCTAAGCCAAGTGGGACTTTAAGCAACAAGAAGGCTTAGACTCCGAGAGTTGGAGGTAACCATCCGCTATCGTTCTTTCAAGGGCTTCTTTTTCGGCGTTCTAGTGCGGGACGGTCCAAATGAGAAGCATATCTGCTGATGATACCCAATGATTAAGCCATACACCACCAATTACCTGGCATCAAATGTATATAGTGTGCGAAGTTTATTTATTACATCTAAAACAAATAAAATTCTTCAATTATTCAATTTAAGCCTTTTCCATGAGCATTTACATGTGTCTAGGGCGTTAGAGTTGCTAATTTACAATATTATGATCAACGAAAGGATATGATGCGTGATTCACTTTAAAGCCGAATTGTGACTTCACTGGATATTGATCATAGTTTGCTAGCGCAAACTCTGCAAGTTCTGCCAATTTAAAGAGGTGAAAGCTTAGCTGTCGTTTACGTGACAAACGCACCTTATATATATTCTACAACACACGAAACTACAAGATTCTGTCCTTCGGTAGTAAACTATAACGTGGGGGCTGATTTTCCTCAAGGTATTCATTCTACCTCTCATCACTGTCAAATGACCATACACTATCTGCAACAATGAGCTACCTTCTTGAGTTTCCACCTAGCACGTTACCGGATAATGTTCGCGACCCTCCCATATGTAATCTTCTGTGTAAACGGTCGTAGTTTCATGGAGCATTTCCCACACCGAATTCCGCTTAGACTTATCTTACATTTTGCGCCTAAGCTCGCACAGTGGGTCTTACTCGGTCCCAAAAATCTCACACCCACGTTAGTTGAAGGTGTCCAGTGTACACTATATATCAACCTTGACATCTGTCCCGATATTAGCATGGTGACTCTACAGCGTATCGTGTTCAAAATGCTCGATGCTGCAGGCTTTGCGATATCAAAGAACATACTCCAACAACAACCATCATCAGCACCTCAATTTTAGTACGTAAGACATAGCTACTGTTGGATCTACCAGCCGCAGGGCTCGATGGACTTCACCTCCACCTTGAAACGCAACTGATGATGAGTTCTGCTATCAACCTCACGGAAATGAAAGAAATATGGGCGAGCTTACCCTCGGATCATGTCGTGGTGCGTCTTATGACCATCAACTTCGTCCGGGCATACATTGGAAACTATTATTCGCCCGAAGACTTCGCAGCAATTCAAAGATGGTATCGAAGTTCTGAAGAACGATACAAAATCTTCAAGGCAGCTAGGGCTCAGTTTCTGGGGTATGGTAGGAGGAAAGCTAGTACGACTCCGCAGCGGGAGCACCGCAACAGCAGCACAGCAGGAGGCAAGCGGCAAGTAAGAGCGCGTTCTGAGGTAACGGACAAGGAGGGAATCGCTGGGCTGAGTAATGCCAAAATCCAGAATGTATTAGGTAGCCAACAGGCTGAGCATGGGCAGATGTGGGTTAGGCTGCCAGTTGGTCGCGATTACATAATGCTAGGCTTAGCTGGTCGAGAGAAATAGTGGAAATAAAACGTACGGGCTAAAAAGCTTCCCATCTCCAACTTCACAAATGTTTGCATGGGACTCTCACGCCACCCAGCCCTGGGCTACCTCGCCTCCTTCTTTGGCGCCGTCTGTCTTGGTTTTGGCATGACATACATGCTCTACCCTCGAGTAGGCTACACACTTTATGGCTTCAGCTCGGGACCGTCATCCAGTTCGGAATGGGAAACAATGGAGCGCATTATGGTATTATATGGAGCCAAAGATGTCTTCATTGCTGCAGCTATCTTTGCATCCACGTGGTTTGGGACAAGAAAAAGCGCGGGCATGATCTTGGTAGCAGGGGGTGCTTGTGCAGGGGTTGATGGCTGGGTGGTGAAGCAGGAGGCAAGGACGAATGAATGGAATCACTGGGGATATGGGAGTCTCATGGTTGCGCTCGGGGGGCTCATGATGGGGTTGATGGGTTGATGGGATGGCGCACGTGATTTCGCGTAGCCAGTAACTAGCGCCAAGGCATTTCGTGTCATGTCTCTCTGGAACCGCCTACCTATATTCATTGTTGCCATGACTGAAGTATGGAGCGGAGACATTGTGCTCCCCGACGGAAATGCAATCAAAGGCAGGTCACTCAAGCTTGACATGTGTGACCCGCGAGTTCTAATGGGATGGTTGCAGATATCAATCTCGCGTCCCCGAATGGCGAGTCCTTAGCCTTTACCTCAACGACGCTGCGCTTCGTCACCACCGTCGAAACGGCCAAAATCCCCCTATATCTCGCTGCCGGTCCGAGTCTGGACGTATGGACCACATGCGCAGCAACGGAAGTATGGTTTGACTCGCTTTTGCTCAGCCAGACTGCTGGCTGGTGCACCTTGGCCCGCTTCCAGTCGCCCGTGGCTATTCTAGCACAGATACAGAGCGCAGCAGCAGAACAAATGCATATCCCCAAGCTCACCGAGATCCTCTTTTACGGCACCATTACGCTGCCTGTGCCAGAACACACTGATGCCCAAGTCCCCGGCCTGCCTGAGCTACATGTGCACGCACTGCCCCTCTCGTCCAACCTCATCTATCAGCATTGTCATAATCATCATCACGAGACTGGGGACCCTTACTTCCTGCCTGCACGTCCTGATACTCGCCATGCCCCTCACTCACCCAGAAGAAGGCGCGACCTCTTCCAAGAGGCCACAATCGCAGAGAAAAAACAAAGAGGTAAAGGAGGTATTGGCGTTGCTGCTGCTGCTGCTCGAGGTGACTCTCATTCGTCAGCCGGACATGCCAGACCACCATCCGCCCATGGCCCTCTCTCTCAGCCAGCCTCGCGTCAGCTTTCTCGTGTCACCGCATCCCGACAGTCAGAAGAACCCACGACAGAGTCAAGAAACAAGGAGGCACTGTCCCGCGTGGTCATGGTGGCCATGCGCATGCATGGTCTACAGCAACGGAAAAAAACTTCATCACGCAGAGCATCCGCTGTTCCGCGCCTTGAGGACAGTGAACAGACGGGCGCAGACACATTCATAGAGGACGCCGCCAAAGACGAAGAATACAAAATGATGTACCATCAAACGTATAAGGGTGCTGCATTTGCATTTGTGAGTTTATGCCTACACTCGCCCTATGCATTTAGAGTTAATATGATGCGTAGCGCAAGCATATTTCGGAGAAGCCGCTACATGCTCAACCTGATAGACTGCGTGACGTGGTTGAAAAGCTTCTCACAATATACTTGAGCGATCCTCTCGCACACTCGTTGCTGGCGGATGAGAGTGCCAATCCATCGGCAACACCCGGAAGTAAACATCAACCCAGTGCCTCCGGTATCGTCGACAGTCACGAAAGTCCGTTCGATATGCCCAGCACGACTAGATCAGGCGCGACGACATCGAAACCCAACAATCCCGTATACACAGGGTCGCCTATGAGCAGGAGACAGTCAAACATGGTCGAAAAAAGTCTTGTATAACCAAAATGCTACCTCGAGCCATGATACTCTGTGCTCAAAAGGTACCAACGTAATCACTATAAATCTATGCGATTTCTGGATGCAATGCTAGCGTGGCAAGAGCAATTGCTAAAGGTGGAGAAAGAGCCGAGTCCCGACACTGTTCATGGACATTGATGATGACGCTTGTCCAATCAAGAACAAAGTAGTACGAGGATCGACCATCATACTTTCCGTTTGTGGTGATTGTTAACCACCACGGTTGTGGCGGCGCCGTACCCGTGCTACGATATGATTTACACATGTCGCATTATGTATCGTGATAGTACGCTTGAAATTGCACCCAACTGGATGGAATAGGCAAAGACACCAAGGTTTTGTATCTATTTCGAGGCTGAACAAACCTTCTATTTCTCGTGTCCATTATTGGTTTTCGGGCTTTGAAAATGGATGTTCCTATCATCAACGGATATCCCCACCAACAAGTGTATAAAAGGGTGTAGGTAAGTCCGCGAAGGAGAAATATACCCAAGGCTTTCCAGTCACACAAAGGCCCGATACTCAAATTCCAATATTGCCGCCACTTAGCAACTTTACCAAATATCCATCATGTTCTCCAAGGTCGTAAGCCTGACGTTTTTCGCAGCCAGCGCTTCCGCAGCCGTTGTGCCTTTCAACTCAGCACCGTGGTTGTGGCATCTCACAGGCGTCACAAGCACCTGTACAGCAGCAACTTGCCGTTATAACTTCAACGTTTCGGCGTCGGATGGTCCAACTGGTGAGCCGCCCTTTGACGCAACAGGCTGCACCGGCACTAGCGTGCAGGGTGACTTCAAATCCTGTGCCATAGTGGGTGTTGATGTGCCCGGCGATGTATTGAGCAACGAGATCAATTCTGGAATCGACATTGGCGCTATTATCAAGGTCCAATATACGTTCACAAAGTAGGAGTTATTCTCTTGAACCATTCAACTAGGAGACAGAAAACTGATGTGAAAAACAGGAATGGTGCGAAATACACATATACGGGTGGTAATGCTATTGCCCATGGCGGCGCTCCTGCCGACATGGATATTATCCCCACAGAGGTTTATGCAGTTCCTGTGGAGAAGTAGGGTGGCAACATCGGAGGTGACGGGACTCGTATGGGCCCGAACCAACTGATACTAGATACTCTCTACAAGTAGTCGCTGAGTATATATCGGACTGTAATCTTCTCGCCCCAGTGAGGAACATGAGACACTGTCTTCGTATCCCTCGTCATTGTTCTGGTCTTTGTTCCAATTATTGATCAACCATTCTCGCCCAATCCTCCTCCATATGGACTGCAGCCTGGTGGATTTCAATGCTTAAATGTTGAGATACGATCAAACTTGCTATAACTAAAAAACGATGGACCAATTCAATAGTATGAAACGTTTTAGCAGGCTTGAATTAACTTTCAATTGCTTATCAGTATGGCAGGGAAATTCACCCACTCTGCAGGAACACTATGTAATTTATCTAGCACAATAGGAGTAAATTGGGTTTTCTGGCACAATGAATGGGAGCACAGGTCATTTCAGTTTTGACTACAGAGACGCAATCAGTCATTTTCATCATAGAAACGACTTTTTTGAAAGGGACTCGCGTAAGGATGTTGATCGAGGATTAGTCGAGGGAGAGGAGAAAGGTACTCTCGCCTTTATATAAGGTATTCTTCAAGAGAAAAGAGTATCTGGGTCTACGTATAGGATAGATATCTATTCACAAGCGATACCGCAACTCACTTAGGCAGGCTGCATGACCGAATAACTTGCCCCATATAAGGAGGGCCATATACAAGCGAAAGACCGATGAGAAATGGCATTCCTGCTTGTTTAGTGATGGCAGAACATCACATTCACGAAAAGCTATACATTTATAACTTATAGCTCGTCTCTCACCCTTTCCTCGCTCAAATCTGGCATCGCCATAATCTTTACCACTAAGCTTGTCCAACCAGTAAAATGTTGGGTCCTCTGACCTTTCCCAGTTTCGGGATTGTATTGCTCCCATGCGAATCCTGTCTCCTTCCAGCTTTCAAATACAGTATTGACAAGGTTCTTGCGAAGCTCAGTGTATATTTTCTTCGCCCTGGCTTGGTGTGAGCTTTTCTGTCGAGCGATATTCTGCGTTGCAGTGTCAGCATAGTCGGCACATATCGGTTTTCCAGAACTAGCGACTTACAAGAAGTTGTGATACCGCAAGATAGTTGATGGGCATCCACACAGGCCCACGCCAGTAGTTTTCTGCAGTGTGATAAAACTCATCGTTCTTGCTCAAACTTCTTAGGCCATAAGGACTCCACAATTCCTCCTCGTCTTCAATTAAATCCAGGATGGCGCCTAGTCGCTTGCTATCCTTGTCAACGAGCCCTGTCAAGAATGGAAAGAGGGATATGTATCCTTTGTGGCAGACGAGCGCATGCTCTTCGTAATCATCAATTGTGGCATCGCAATATGTCTTTGCTTTATTGGACCAGTGCAGATCGTCGATATTGCGAACGATAGCCTCGTCGTGCTTGGCAAATTCGTTTGCATCATCTCCCTCGCCGAGGTAAACGGCAACGCGCTTTATAGCACGCGTCATCATTCCCATCCAACTTATGAGATCAACATGCAGCTCGCCAGGATGTGGAGGCTGGGCCCGAGGATAGTCATCAAGGCCAGAGGTGAGAATATGTTGGGGAGTGCGACCTCTCCAGCGATAACCTTCTTTGGTTGAGAAAGCTTCACGATCATAACTTTTGATGTCGCCAGCTTGCGTCTTGCGAAACCAGAAATATTGGCGTTTAAGGAGTGGATATAGTGTGCGCAAATATTGCAAGGCGGCCTCGCGATTGGCCAATTGCATAAAGTACGACTTTTCATGCAACAACCTCTTGTTGCTTGAGTCGGTTTTCTGAGCGTCAAGCTTATCGAGGAAAGACGTGATAACCATGAATAAGGTCGGTGGGTTTGCGTAGTGGGGGTATTGGACCTGGAATTCTTCTGGGACCTTACTGCGCGCTTCAGAACCGAGGATCTGCTCGCGACCGATCCAGCCTTCCTCGTCCATAAGGTTGAACCAGCTCTTGATGATTTCAAGGGTAAGATCAACATCCCAGTCGAGGACCGGCAGAAGATGAAACCCTTCATCCCAGAGAAAGCCACGAGGAAAGAATGGTCGCGAAGGAATGGCAGTGAACAGCTCGGAGGGACCTTCGAGTTCCGCTTGGTTCCTGGTACGCGCTTCTGCAGCGTCTTCCCAGAAACCCTCGTTGTCTTCTTCATAGGCAGTATCGTAAGAACGATCGACTCGTGAGTCGCCATAGAAGTAGCCGATGCCGCCGATTAGGTTGGAGAAGAGAGACTTAGAGAACTTGCCGTACCGCTCCTTGGTGAAGGGCGCCTGTGGTTTGAATATGCTAGCGAAACGTGTAGAGAAGCTTGATGACACAGAACTGATCTGCTGCGTCAAGTCCTCTGAGGTGATCTTGGTGGGTGCTGAGGCAGATGAGAAGATGACATCAAACTCGAAGGGGCCCTCAAAGACTTTTTGAACAAGGTGCAAATTGCCACGACTGGGAAGGTGTTGTATAGTGTAAATTTGGGCGGGTGGCGGCGGGTTTTCTTCTCCATATTTGGCGACGAGCTGGTCGATTTGGCCCTTCATGTGGGCAAATAGGACAGCTTTGATCTGCCACAAGGCCTCGTCCGGAACCTGACCACTATGGACTAGTGTGCGATCCAGGGGTTTCTCGTCGAAGCTGGGGTGTCCGGTCTGAGGGTGGTCACCTTTGCCCTGGGTGACTGTGAGGTCGAAGTTGCCCAGCTCGGGTGTCTGGCCCTTGAGGGAAACGTCACCCTGAAAGCCGGGACCCTCATCATCGGCGGGTTCCACCTCCAAGCTGCCAATACCCTCCAAAGTGCTGTACCAGATGACGGTGGTCCGAAGATTGGGCGCCGCATCCTCGCGCGGGGTGCCCTTGATTCTGACACCCCAGCTGCCGCCATGCTCGCCGCCCGGAAACTTGATGAACTCGGTGGTGATGTCGATGTGGTTTACAGGGTCGTGGATGGTCTGCCGGCCGCCACTGCGTACGTCATACTCGTCCCAGCCATAGCCATCAAGCTCATGCTGCTCGCAAGTGTGTCGGAATGCTGGGTGCAGAGGTCAGCCTCACACTCGCCAGCCATTTGACTGTGACTGCACTTACTGTTCTGTACGCTTGTATAGTCCTCGACCCGTGTCCATAGCAGCCCACCCATCAGGCTTTTGGGTATGCGTGGCCGAACGCCAAAGTAGAGATTGGGCCTGTACGGGCCCCATAGCAGGCTGGCATTGGTGGCCTTTTCAATCTCGTTCACTTGCGCCTCTGCAAATGGCAATCGAGCCGCAAAAAGACATAGCAATCCTGTTAAAAGGCCGCCGTGTCGTTTGTTGCGGGTCATGGCTTCTTTCTCAGCTTTGGGCCCGTGGAACGTGAGCTTTCGACTACATATATCTGCTATAAGGTGAAATGTGTCCAACATTGCTTGCGCCTGCCGCGGCCTTTCTGCGCTGTGATTGGCTCACTTTCAGCACACAACCCACATCTTCCAAGCAACTATCCCAACTCGCCTCTGCTTTGCTTTCTGTATCATGTGGATGTCTCACTCGGCAGCGAGACTACTGTAGCTCCGTGCCAGTCGTTCAGCGATGGATGTACAGCGTCTGTTTTGGGCCACCGCAGTGGGACGCAAGGGTCGGAAAATAGGCAAACATACCCATATGATAGCCGTACGATGGCCGAGCTTAGTTGAAGCGAAAGCCAAAGTAGCGAGCCTATTGGATCATCTACTCTGAAATCGGAAACTGAATTTGTTGGCCACGACACGGCCTGCAGTGCAAGCAGTGCGAAGCACGCCCATCGAATGTATACATAATCCTCAGAGCACTGGTTACTGCAACATTATACATGCCTTTAGCGATAAAGCATGTTAATAAGCGTTGATCGCATCACTTACCATTAACCTAGTAACAACATCCTCACAATAGCCAGACTTTCTCGTATTGGTAAACGCGGCCTCACTACAGGTATAGGTATACCAACAAGCAAAACGTCCAACACACAATCCAGCGACCCAGTGATAATAAATCCTAGTTGTGCATTTATACACCTCCTTCCAGGCACCCTAGGCTCAAAGAGCGCCTTGACTAGTATACACTGCAAGACCGTACGGAACATCAATTGAACGCGCTATAATATAGAAAACAGACTAATGACTAAGGAAATAACTTATTTTTCTTGATACTAAATAAATACGGTAATATAGCGGGATAACATTAAACTGTGCTGAGGTGACTGTAGAAATACACATTCCATATAATACTGCACTCAACTAGGCTTTATTAGAGGCGATAAACACTATTTCATAGTTAAGGTAAACACTTCCCAGATAATGAGATTATCCTTTTCACATAATAAAAGACTTTGCTCAGCATAAGGTCCAATCTATATGGCTGTAGACGACCAGCCCAAGTCCTAATTCTCTGGATACAGTTGCACAAATTGATTGCGATAAAGCACTAGTTAAATACAAGCGCAACCACGGCCAACCAGCCATCCCACCAACATTTAGTCTTCTTCAATATCTTGCCCGGAATCTATGCCCAACGGGAGCAGCAGCAAAGCCTGGAACAAGTAAAAATGTGTTCATCTCAGCAGCTTTAAACAACATCCATTTTGGCAGGGAGTATCTATTACTTTAACTTAGGCCCTGATAGCAAAGTACGCATATTATAATGCCTGGGCTTTGAACATTCTTTGCGCCAACTACATCAATCTATACCTCGACTTTTGTCATAGCTATACTTAGGTAATTATAGTAGCACTATATGATTCGTTGCTTTTATTCTATACACTGTTGTATGCTAGTCAGCAGGCGCTGCTTAAAAAGAGAACCACCCCTAATCCTTAATTGTTCACTTGGTAACGTAACTCTGTTATGCCACCTTCTTTAGAACTAACCCTCTAAGGATAAAAACACACACGGTACATTTATATACAACTCAAATACTCCTGAAGGCGAATTATTTACTTAGGATAAGCGTCAAGCTTGAGCTACTGGCGAATTAAGCCTCTATAGATTTACTGGCAACACTTTATCACTATGCAAGTATTACATGTGCGTTGCATCGAGTGGCCAACCTAAATACCTAAAACGGCCAGTAGAATTTCCTTAAGTCAGATATCTAGATACTGCCACTTTGACTCCAATCCATCAACACCCTACGGAGAAACCCTGCGATATTCATCTACCGCATAAGCTATGTATGATTTGTCAGCAAAAAAAAAAAAAAATCTGCGTGAAGTCCTTTATTATGCTCTTAGCTACCGTGATCTGAAGCGTGCCTTGAGATTGAGGTTAGTGAGTCGTCAGACTGCCACTGTTCCTATCAGATCGCCTTGCACAAGTTTCAAAATAAAATTCTGTCGCTTACCAACATATGCGTAGGGCTGTTTGCAGAAGAGGCAACTCTAGCCATTTACGAAGTGAACGAACGTGGTTGATGATCACGCGAGGCAAAACAGGGTCAAAGGCAATCGGAGCGTTGAGTATGATCACTTCTGGCAACGGTGTCTGGCCAAAAAGATTTTTCTTGGCAGATATAATCTCTCGGAGTGTTAGAAAAGTGTATACGAGGGTAACTAGACGACTCTGCAAGGCAAATGGCGATACGAACCTCATATCGTTACGCACATATGCCAATGCGCTTTGTTACTAGCCACATCGAATCTTGAGCGCTAAACGGCTTCCATCACTCAAACCCTGGAGCCCAATAAGACACCTCATACAGGCAGCCATCATAAATGACTGCTTGGGTGTTTTTACAAATTTGTGAGACTGCCTGGACTTCTTTGGCGTCTTTGGCTGTTGTTACGTAAGCGGGTATGCCCATGGACGAATCCTGTCTACTTGGCTACTTCCCTTGGAAGAATGGGTATGTTGGAGATAATGTTTTGGGACGAGCGAATGTCACGAAAACTTTTGTGAAGAGAAGCATGGGGACCAGCAATACGAAGTGGGCGTCTCGGTGTTGCCCGGTATATCCTCGATCAGAGATGGGGCCCCAGTTGATTTTGTCAACAGCGAAGAGAATATATATGGCTGATAACTTAGCCATGGGAATGCTGCATAGTCCATTGGTCGATCTTTGTCATTAGTTATATGCTCTTCTCGATTCATATAGAACGAGTTGCTATTCTATTATTACACTTAAGCAGACGGGTATGAACGAGCTTCTTGGGAATATCGCATGTTATAGTCCACAGCGAGTCGATATGGCAACATGCTTGCTTGATCATGGAGCTATGGTTCAAAAGAAGGAGTCGCCCCGCAGGAGAACGACTTCCAAGAGTCGAAAACAGCCAGAATGGAAAGAAACTGAATACGAAACTCGCAAACCACGGAACCCCTCTCCGCCGTGCAATCCAAGGCGGTAATGAACAGATTATTCAACTTCTTCTCGGGCGCGGAGCCAATGTGAATGCTACTGGCTACGACATTCTAGAACAGAACAAGCAGTTAAACGCGGTCACCTAGATATTGTTCAGATGCTGGTAGAGAGCATGGTGCAGAGTTTGAGCCCGATCAAACTTATATACTCGACTTGGCGAGAAATCTAGAGTCACTCAAGATGCACGCCCTCCGAGCAGAAAATGATAAACTTTTATCGATATTTTACATAGCCGCGTCGAGCTTGACAAACGATAACCATTGAGTGCATCAAGAAAGGACCTTGACTCGGTGCAAGTTAGGCTGGTTGAGTTGGAAGAAACAATATCGAGCCTCACGTATCGACAGGTAAGTTGGATATAAGCCCCTCTAGCCTTGTAATGACTACATACTGACTCTGGCTGGTAATTGAGGTGTTTGACAGTTACCATGAATTGTGAAATTGTCAGATTCAAGGTAGTGACGCCTGGTCGGTAGCGTGGAGTACCTACTTCTAGTAGAAATGACTCTAAACCGACTTCAGATTGACCGGTTCACCGTTGCTAGATTCGAATTTGCGGATAAAGGACTGGGGAATTGGCTCACAGTGAGGCACTTACGCAGTGGGTACAGCATGCAGCGCTACCCAGTCGTCCCCCGCCAACTACATTTGAACGTTGGTATGTAAGATCCTGGAAAAGGCGTGAGTTTTTGTCAAACACAGGTGGAAAAAAAAACAAAAAAAACAATGTCAACCCAAGAATTTCTATTCGGACCTATCACTGTCAATGAGTCAACTGACACACGATTCGCCGAGTAGGCATAGACTTTGCCGATTGTCATCTAAGGGTCCCCCCCCCCCCAATATTTTTCCTTGATGCGAACAAACAAACGAAGCACGTGCCCATCAAATGCTCGTGTTCTCTCTATGAGCATCGACAGCAACAAGCGCAAGGCGACAACAGCAATAGAGCACACTCAAGACCCAAGAGTCAAGATATGCTATGATGTGATCAAGCTTACCTTCCCCAAAATGAGTGTATAGTCCGTCCATCTTACAACGTTGACCCCAGATACATCAACGTTCGCTTACAACAGAGTTTGACCCTTTTCTCGGACCATGTCGGTTCTATTGTTTTGGCCGTCCCGCATGAACTTTCTGGCAACAGTTTTTCCTTTTCGGGTTTCCCCTTCATCTCCGCATTCGTCATGCCTAGCTAGAAACTTTCTCAAAGCAATATGTGGCAATCCTAGATCATACACATCAACTATGAACTTTTGCCGTATACTTCGCACTCCTCCTCCAATCTCCCCTCCATCCTTCGCGTTGCCCCGCTAAGAGACGGGTTGTTTCACCATGGAAATGGTCCAAGCGCCCGACGTTTCAACCACACTGCACTGCAAATGAACATCCTGGTGCCGATCTCATGTTTGCGCACATGGGAGCCTCCGGTTTGCAAGGAAGCGCAGAGCTCGTGTGACTCACCGCACGAGACCTTGCGTTTCGGATTCATCAGCAATTCATAGGTCGACAGACCTTCGAAGGCGTGTTCACAAGCTACTGGGGCGCTACCATATGTGTGTGTTTGAGATGTGAATATTTTAATTTTCCAGGCTAGATTGTTGGAGATGCATCACTGTACTATAGTGATTAAGCACGTGACACCGGATTTTGTCCAACCTACTACACCCACCAGACCGCACACCGTAGCCCGAACCACTACTTGTAACATGTAAGCTTCCTGCAGGTATCTCTCCCACGGGCCAATCTTAGAAAGTGCAGCCAAAAGTATCCTAAAAAAGTGAATTGTCCAATGTCCAACTCACTGCCAGAAAAGGTAAAGGCAATCATGAGACAAGTGAGGTTTCATGTTGACCGAGAACAGAGATCCAAACGGCATTTCAGCATCAATAAACCTTTCCCCCACTCCCCCGCCCTCCAAGTCTCCTCATCACCCTGCGATGATACCCATGCGATAGAAAAAAAGACAAAAATTGGAAGTGACTTCGACACAAAGAGAAGATGTGGTATGTGCGTGTAACGTAGGAATGCGTGCCATATTAGACAATTCGCGCTTTTACAGAGCGTATGAAGATAAGATAGCAATAATAAATGGCTACCAAAGGCTGGCCATAAAATCAGAATAGATCAAGCGAAGGTGGTGTCTGGGGGGGGGGGGGGGGGGCAAGTATCCCCTACTCCATATTACACCATAAATTCAAACCGATCAGGCCGCTAGCGCATGAATTACTAAGGGAAAAGGGTGCAGATATTACGAATGGAAAAGATCCCAAGCTCTTGCACAGAGTCCAATAAATTCGTCCTTCTTCTTTGCTTGAGTGTCTGGCGAATCTCGCCCGGCTCCAAAGGGACCGAGACGGGGTTGTTGTCGGCCAAGAGGAGGTGTGCCATTATCTTGTTCGTACTCATCGCGACCCCTTCTCCTTGTGCTACCGCTACGATGGAGATCAACATGGGATGGGTATGCTGACGAGCCGCCCTTGTTGGGCATGGGCGAAGGTGGTGTTGGTGGTTGGTGGCCGCCATAATGGACTAGGCGGGGCAAGAGGTCTTCACGGCCGCCAGACAGAGAAGCAACAGCTTCCTCGGCAGACTTGTACTCACGTGGCCGTGATGTCGGCGGTGGGGCCTGGTGGTGGTGAGGGGCAAATCCAGGCGAGGGCATGGGCGGTTGGACATTGGAATGGGACGAGTGACCAGGGCTGATATTGTGGTAGTTGTTGTTGTTGTTGTTGTTGTTGTTGTTGTTGTTGCTGCTGCTGCTGCTGCTGCTGCTGCTGCTGTTGTTGTTGTTGTTGTTGCTGTTGTTGTTGTTGCGTGCTGTTCCTAAGGGTTCTGGAAATACGTCGGAGATGGGGGGCAGACGGTTTGATGTTTGCTGTGCGGGCACGTGGTGGATGTGTGAGGTCTGAGACAGGGTGGAGAGACCGTTGGCAAGCTGGCGCGAGGGTGGCGCATTGCTGCGCAGACCGGTGAAAGTCTGGTTGATGGGGGCGGACTGGATGACACGGTCGTGGGCAAACTGCTGAGCAGTCGGGGGAGCAATGGAGAGGCCAGGAGGAGGGCCCTTTCTGCGCGACGTCTGCGGTGTCTTGATGGGACGGCCAAAGGCATTTGTGTCGGCGGGCCGCGGGGTGTCGTCTTCGGGGGCGGGGCCCTTGCCGCCGTGCTTCTGGCGAGCCTCGATGATTTGGCGCTGACGCTCCCGTACATCTAGACTGCGCTGCAGCTGCTCGCGCATGGTGGGGTCTTGTGTGTGGAAGCCGGGCGACAGGCAGGCGAGGCCGACGTCCATGAGGTTAGCGCTGCCCTGTGCGGCGGGACGGGCAGTGAGGGCGCCCGAGGAGTGGATGATGTTGTGGTTGGTGAGGTTCAGGCGCTGGGGCCGATGGCGAGTGGTGGTGGTGGTAGTGGTGTTTGTGGTGGTGGGCATGTCGGGCGAACCGGGCTCCTTCTTGACGACGATCTTGGGCGCTGGGGCGCGGGACCTGCTGGAGGCGGGGCGGTTAGACATGCGGTGGCTGTATTTGTGGTTGTTGTTGTTGTGGTGGTGGTGGTGTTTGTGGTGTCGGGCGGGAGGAGACATGGAGGTGGGCGAGCAAGGGCTCGGGGGGCGGCACGAGACAGAGGCGGAGGCGGAGGCGGAGGAGGAAGAGGAAGAAGAAGAAGAACGAGAAGAGAGGGTGAAAGACGTACGAAAGAGGTGAGTGCTTGCCGTCTGGTCGGAATGCAGAGGCATCACTGGGGGAATGGGTAGGTGAAGCATCGTGGGGCAGGCGCGAGTGTCGCTGGACGGGAGTGGTGAGGGCGTGGGGAGAAGAGGTCGAGGGCGCGATGGCGGCATATGTTCTCGAGGACCCGACCCCGTCTGCGCTGGTCTGCGGCGGCGGCGCTGGTGGTGCGGCATGTTGGGCAGGGATGCCGGGATTGGCGACGGCCGTGGTCATGGCTGCGGAGCAGGATGGGGGCAGGGAGGAGCAGCGAGAGGGGGAGACAGATTGTAGGAGCGCGGCCGTGTCGCAGGGCTCTACACGCAGCGTCGAGAGTGCGGGCGGCGCCTCAGAGGTGCGACAGGGTGGAGCGAAGCAATGCAGCGGGAGCCAGGCGGGCAGGGAGCCGCGGGTGGAGCAGAGAACACAACAACACCAGCTGTTCGCTGGCAGGGCGGTGGAGGGCCGGTGGTGACAGAGGGGGAGGAAGAGGTCAGCATCAAGCCGGAGCTCGAGGCGGCGGGTGCGCAGAGGATATTTGGCACAGGCACCGCCGTGACAGGGTGACGGGCGGCGCATTGGGGTTAGGCCAGCAGGCCCAGTGGCCAACCACCAATCATGGCGCCCCTTGGCCACGGTCGCGACTGACCGCGACTGACCAGCTCACCCACGCTCTTGACCCGGCCACGGCCACGGCCAACCACGGCCAACCACTGCCAGCGCCCACCAACCGCTGCCAACACCCGCCAACCACTGCGCCCGTCGGCATCGCCCGCCTGCGCTGCTCTCAAAGGCGACGGGGCGCTGGCAGCGCGGGCAGCGCAGGCAGGGCAGCGCAGGCAGTGCAGCGTCCAATACTCGCCGCCGCCCAATCAGGGCCTGCGTGCCGGGGCCGCCCCGCCGCCCCTAGACGAGCGTTTCCACTGTTTCATCGAGTTTGATCGCGCCCGAACCAGCAAGCCCGCCCTGCTGTTATTGGGACCAGGAACCCCACCCTGCCGTTTCACCCTGCCTCCCCCAACACCCACCCACCCAACCGCTGCCGCAGCGCTGCCTCTCTTTGTTCCCGCCGCTCTCGAGTCAGCCACCATCACGAGACACGTTCGCTCTTGAGCCTCCATCGTCATGCCTCGCCCACTCCTCATTTCCTCTGCCTCATGCCCCTGCCACCCCCCCCCCCCCCCCCCCCCCCCCCCCCCCCCCCCCCCCCCCCCCCCCCCCCCCCCCCCCCCCCCCCCCCCCC
>JALNQF010000297.1:0-51242 GCA_028456385.1 Ophiosphaerella korrae | reverse complement strand
AGCTTAGGAATAAGTAGGAGATAATTATTAATTAAAGAGCTATCTAAGCTAGGCTACTTATATATAGTAGAGTAGCTCGAATAGCTTGTATAGCTTACTTACTACTACAGGCTTACCTAAATTGTATAGAGCGAAGCTCTAACTTACAATAGTTTATACCTAGTACCTTTAAGTTATAAGTAATTAATCTAAAAAAGAGCTTTTCTAAATACTTTTATATCTCTCTCTAATAATACCCTTATATACTTATTATAAAAAAGCCTTTTTATTAAACTACTATAACTCCTTTTATATTAGGTAATATTATTATTACTTCTTACTTTTCTAACTACTTAGTTACTTCTAAACCTTACTAAAACCTATAAACTATAATATATTATATTAAGATAACTATTCTTTCTCTCTTATACTTTTACAACTTAGTATATATACCTTTAAAGTAAATTTTTTTTTAGTATACTTTAAAATAAAGTCTTATAGCTATATAGTCTTAGATATACTTTATAAAATATTATTTCTAATAACTACTATTATAGCTATTATATAGGAGACTTATAGTAAGATAAATATACCTAAAGTAAGTTAAATAACTAGCTTATACTAGCGCCTAGATCTAATATTTCTCTAGATACTACTAGACTCTACCTCTATACTCTTATAGTTTATCTTTCTTTTCTTTATTCTTTTATTTAGCTTTTAAGTTAAGTATTTAATAATAATTATAAATAATAAGCTTTATATCTTCTATTTATAGTACTAGGTTTTAGTTAGAATATCTATTAGTAGGAAGCTAATACTAGTAATAGTATATTAGCTTATCTAGGTAAAGTATAGGTAGATCTTTATAGAGTAGTAATAGCTACACTAGCTTATTATATTTTTATTAGTATAAGCTTATTTAGGTATTTTTCTTCTGTTAATTTATTACTATATAGTATTTTTAAGCTTATTAATATATTCTTTATCTAATTAATTAATATAGTAATATTAACTAGTATTACTATAAATATATTTAATATAACTTTTTAAGATAAAGATTTTATAGGATTATATATATAGTATATATAAAAGAAATTAACTATACTATTATAGGATAATTAGTTATTAGGATTAAGTTAGTATTAAGAGTAGTATACTTAGTTTTAGGTTTTAGACGTATATAATAAAAAATTGCAAATACTTTTCTAGGGTTTAAAATAGTTAGATAAATAGGGAAATAGACTTATATCTAGCTAACCCTAGATATATTACTTTTATCCTATAGCTACTATACCTAGAAGGGGTTTAGTACCTAAATATAAACGTTCTCTATTACGATAATAGTTAAATAGGGAATTAGTAGGTATAATCTAGAATTAGGAGGCACTATCTATTTTAATTAGAATATAAGATATCTTACTAGATAGTAAAGGATCTTTTACTTATTCTACAAGGCTTACTTATTGTAATAGCTATCGATTATAGTATATAGATATTAAATAACTAAGTTAATTAAGGTATTAATAGTCTCTATAATCTACGAAATGCTTATTATACTATTAAATCGCTAGGAAATTACTTTAATAGCTAGGTCCTAATTTACTCTATATAGTATCTCTTTTGTGTCTAGCTTTATATCCTAAGGTCTAAGTCCTTTATCTAACGCTTCTTTTACCGCTCTACGCCAAACCTCTATATATGTTTCTTTCTAGTCCTCTATAAACGCTTTAGCTTAATCTTTTGTTCTAAAATACTTGTAGTAAGCTCTAGAGACTTTATAGATATCTTGCAAGGCTCCCTCTAGTCTACTATAAATCGTAGGTATTTACATCAAGTATTTTCTATTAGAAGTATAACTTACTACCAAACATCGCGAATACTAGGATTCGCTTTATGTATAACCGCATAATAGGCTATGCTATTTCTTACTAGGGTAGTCTCGTTAGATTGAACGTTACTGAGATGCTCGTGCACGTAGATAGAGGAATTGGATGGATTGAGTGCTCTAACTATCATCTGCCTGCTAGCTGCTATTGATATAATCTGTGGTGTTCTTTGATGCTCTTTGACTATTCTCCTGCCTCAGGGTTGCCCTTCCGTACGCGTCACCTGATAGCTACTCTCCTTTCATGGCCCTGTCAAAGGGATGCGCCACAGCTGAGTCGGTGCATCGCAGCTGCGTCGGTGCATTACAGTTGAGTTGATGCATCGTAGCTGAGTTGATGCATGGCAGTTGAGTTGGTGCGCCGTGGTTGAGTTAATGTGGTTGAGTTAGAGGCGAGCTACCATCGCGTACTAGCATGCCAGATCGATCGCTGCGATCAACGTCACCTCATCTCATCTGACAGGACTACTCTGGCAACTTCGTCAAGTGGGCCACGCACAATGATCTCTATGTTTTCTGGATATGCATCGTCTTTGCCTCGGCCGGTGTTGAATTGTTGGATTGTGACATGCGTTTCTCCGTAGAGGTTACAGGCTATTGATAATTAGAACGAACATGTAAAGCATTATTTCCCATCTACCTTACATTCCCAGTGACTAGAAAGCCCTCCCAAAAGCCATTCCAGGAGTTTTTTTCGTTTTCCATATCTTTTGGACAAAATTTTCGCAAGAATCCACCTGCGCCTCCGTTGGGCTGCCTGTCAGTGTGACGACGCTATGTAGTTTGCTGGTATCGCAGGGTCCTTTGTCACAGAATTGACGGATTTCCCATAATATTGTAAAGTGGAGCTCGTACACGGAAACACCTTCGCCTTGTGCTGCTTGTATCGTTTGTTGAATTGATTTCAGCGTCGGTAGTTCGAAGTCCTCGCTCTTTTGGAGTTCACTAGCCTATTTCTCGGTAGGATCCTCTTTCCAAACGCCATCAACAATAGCCTCTTCACCTCTCTCATTATATGTTAGGTAACCCTGATCGTGATATTGATACGCACCTGGATTAGCTGAAGGATACTGCGGTTCATTGTGCGAAGCTATTTCGGTGTGCGGGATAGGCTGCTGCACATGTTTTAAAACTGGTGGTATCGACGCCAAGACACTTAATCGGTGTTCGAGCTGGTCCGGGGTTTCGCTCCCCGCAACACTGCCATACTGATCGCTACTATGGGAATCATCGACTCGAGAGTGAGGGACGTAGGGATAGGCGACTCCCTGGAACTTGCATCCAAATAATGCCTCATCTTTATCCCTCGCTACACCGCTATGAGATAGTAGTATCTTGTATTAAACTAAACAATTTGAATTGTATCACAGGGGGAATCCCGGTCCAAACGATTTCCATTTCGGTCCTCTCCATCGATAGTTGGGAAATAGGCTTCGCCAATAAGCACGAAATCTTCGTCTTGGTGTTTCCTCAGCACACAAGGAAAGGAAGTACCTCTAATTAAGGCAATAGAATCGCCCTTCTGAGCATCCGCCGGAAATAATCCAAGAAAAAGATTCTTCGAGACTCCAAGCTTACGGCCATGTCCATAGCGATGAAGGGCGTCGCGTCGTTCTGCGAAAGTTTCTGGCCGAAAATCAAAGGAGGGACCTACCAAATGAGCTTTGATAGCTGCAATATCCACGTCCCAGAAGTTACTGTCTACCTCTTTCGCTGTCTTTTGTTCAATCTGTTCGCTCCTGTTGTAATAATTCCCGATGGTCAAGAATTGTAGCCAACCGGCTTCTTTGAATTCGTACTCTGATGCCACGTTGTAGCGAATATAGTTTGCGGCCCCTTCGCTTAAGTCGGGCCTTGCATATATTTCATCTACGAACTGCTGCCAAGCATCGTACACGGCATCCAGCTCCTCTGGAGTTGGGTTATCTGGAACCGTTACATCGCACAGTAGTTCAACAGGCTCCCAGTGGATACCCTCGACTATCAAGGTATCATCTGTGAATACCACTTGCTGAGAATCTCGAAGAAAGGCTGAACCGTGATTGATTTCGAAAGGCCGACACTCCCACTCGTCAAGGAGGTTTGGCACCCACGAAGGCAGGCCGTGCTTTCTCTGTGGATTCTGGCACATCCCCAAAGTGTTCAAGTACTCTTCAGCCGTAAAAATAGAACGGATAGCATTCCTTAGTATCTTTTGGAAAGATAGGCGATAGTCCACAGGCACTTCGTACTTGTCAGAATCCACAAGGCCTAGGACCGAATAAATTTTGTCTCTGGGGTCGGTTGCTTTACATGATCTTGTATACTGGAGCAATTTTGTGAGCTCCATGAATCTCCTGCCATTGTCACTGCTATCTTTTATGCTCTGAAGTTCCGCCGCCAACGAATATATCGGGTTTTTGAGGCGCGATGAAACGATATCCGAGTTCTTTGGTCTGAAACCGATTTCTTTGATGTATTTGAATGCCTTAAATATTTTCTCCATGTCCTGGAATGCACATGATGCGCCGCCATAGCATATTGTGACTTCGCTATTGAGTGCGACTTCCTGCCTCACCCAGCATCTTTCCCACCATGGCGCTTTGAAGAAGCCCTCAAGAGCGGCCCAATTTTTAGACACTTCTTCTTCGACAACCTTGGGATATCCACGAGCACGCTCACCTGGTGCTCTAACTGGTGGTGGCTGAGACACTTCCTTGATCGTTGCTATTGCACGTTTACCATCGCCGCTATCATTTCCCAGCCATACAATGACACCTGCCGCCTTTTTATAAATCTCTCGCATCAAGCCTACTTGCTGACTACGCTCATCAATGTCGGACTGATTAATACCTTCACCATCGTCAAAGTTTTATCTTAGTTAAAGTTTATCACGAGCTGGACTCACTGATTTGGTCGATCCACCACCAATTCGTGGACCAATGAGCTTTTCGATGCGCTTTCAATGCGGTCATGAGATTGCTAGTGATCGCCAAGGATTGGCCGTTTATGAGGATCACCGAATCCATTAAGGGTTCGCCCCATGTGTATGATAGAGCATTGTAGTTTGTTCTTGGCTTTATCAATTCCAAGTATTTCGTCCCATAATCCGGGTCCATTGGATCCAGCACGGACAGACCAGGAGTCTCGTCATCAAGACTGATCGTGTGCAGAGTTCCGGCTAAGGGATCAGAGTCTCCATCAGCCGGATTAAGTTCAAGAAGCCGAATTTCCAGCCTCTCTGCATCGAGCTTTTGATATTCATAGGGACCTGATTTTGGCATGATCATAACCGGGGCCGGTTCTGGCTCAGTCTGCTGGATGGAGTAGCTGACTTGGTAGGATTGGTTAGGTTGGTGGAAGCTTTCCAGCTTGGGCATCTCGAGCCTCTTCAAAATTGCGCTGACGGCATTCTCTAAGCGGTCGATCTTGTCCAATATGGACAAATCTTTCTCAGGATGCCAGCGCGGTCTATAGGCAAAATCCATGTTGATATTTCGAATTGGGCGCCTATGCTGGAGGAAAATAGCAGGATAGTTTCAAGCGGATTCCGGAAATCCTTGAACAAGCGATCGAAGCAGATAAAGAACGAAAATTGGAGAGTCGAGCCATTATTTAAGAAGGCGGGGAAGAAGCTAAGGCTCGTACATCCGTATTCGCGTAACGTGTTCCACCACTCCTCGGACAGCCCCACTCCTCGGGCACCCCCATCAAATCCACGCAACCCAACGCGTACAATCCACAATGCTGCGCGCAAAACGTTCTAAATCGCCTTAGAGAGATAGTAGAACTCTTTTTATAGTTAAATTAATTTAATCTAAAAAAAATTGTGCTATGAAGAAGGCTTCTTTGTTGTACAACGTACCTAGAACAATACTCTAATGCTAGATCTAAAAGGTCCCTACAATCTAAGAATTTAATAGAGGAAAACGTAAGCTCTTACTTATAGAAAAATAGTCCCTTGTTTAATAGATCCTAAGCCTTAATTAATATAGATTTCTACCCTATATTATTAACGTACGGCAAATAGTAGACGTTTTGTTACAGGTGTAATAAGAGAAATCGAGATGGAACCAATTAGTCCTGACTCAGATGCTGACGAAGCATGGGACGAGCGGGGTAACGACCTCGATTGGGAAACCACTCATAATTGGGACACGTAGCAGTGATCTGTAATCACGTGCGACAGATCAAAAGTGATCTGTGATGACGCATAACAGATCAAGGTGATCTGTAATCACGTGCGACAGATCAAGAAGTGATCTGTAATGTTACACAAACAGATCAGCATGAGTATATAGTCAACACAGAATGCGCATCATTAGGATGGCATCGGCAATTCAATCCTTTGACCACGGAACGCCAACACTTGACATTGTACACACAAATTAGCTATTGTTCTTAGTTATTGTAGATTACCACACGGACTTTTGTCATCAACTTTCAATCCACCAACACCCTAGAAGGATTACCTGTAGTTAACGATAGGGCGACCTGTTACACCTTGCCGATTTGGTTATTAAAAGAAGCGAAGCGTAAGTAGCGCACGGTCTAAGCTAACACGATAGCAGAAAGTTCAACTAGAAAAGGAGGTAAGACACCTCAAGTACCTCTAAGTAGTCACGAATTAGATGATACTGCATAGAAAGCAATCAAGGACTACCTAAACGACTTAATCTCTAAAAAAGAAGACATAAAGATAGTAATTGACGCCTTAGAGACCTAAAACAAAGAACTCTAGGAACACGCAAAGCAAAATAAAGCTTAAATTAAGGTAGTTATTAAGGGATAAAACTAGATAGAACTAATTACGTAACGCCTAGAAATGAGCGCGACAAAGAAGCTACCTAAGATACCTATACTTAAGAAGTTTAATAAGATAAGGGAGAAACTAAGACCCTTTATAGTATTAGCATAACTCTAGATTAATATATAAGTACTATACTTTAATAGAGAAGACAAGAAGGTAATATATATTAGAATGCACCTTAAAGAAGATATAATAAGATAGTCTAAACCCTACTAGATAGACTACATAATATACGCTCTAATAAACTAGAAGGATAAAACAAGAGCTATCTTTAGAAGTTATAAATACTTTATAAAATAAATAAGAGTAGTATTTAGGGACATAGATATTACTTAACAAGCTAAAAAAAGGCTCGAGAAGCTTACACAATATAAGAGTGTTCCTAAATATATATTATAGTTTAAATAACTATTACAAAATATAGAATAGAATAAGCTATCTCTAATATTATAGTTTAAATAAAGACTAAACTTAAAAATACGATACAAAATAATTTATATAAAGAAGCTAAGAATACTAGAAGCCCTAAAGTAATAGGTAATACAAATTAACGACGATGTTTAAGAATAGAAGAAAAATAAGTATAGAGGACCTACCTAGAACTACGATAAAGGAGACCCTATAATCCTTAATACTAACAAGGATAGAAAAAAGAAGAAAAATAAAGACTTTACGTACTTTAGCTATAGTAAAAGTAGCTACTACGTAAAAAACTACTAATTAAAATAGAAGAAAGATATAGTATATTATAAATATAGGAAACTAGGATACTTTATAAAAGATTATAGAAGTAAAGATCTTAAAAAAAATAAAGAAGCCTAGTTAAAAACAACTAAAAGTAAGAAGGAAGTACTAAGAGTACAAGCTAAACCTTAGGAAAAGGTAGCTAGGAGTAAAGAAATACAATATATAATACTTAATTAGACCTTTTATTATAATAAGAACTACTATATACATCTTTCTAGTAAGTAGAGAGTAGGATAGTTCTTATAAAAAAATAGAGTAGTAGTAATAAAAGAAAAAAGAACAAAAGTATAGCTAAAAGACGTAGTATATATAATAGACCTACTAATAAAAGACTTAGAAAGAGAAGAGCCCTAGATACTATTAATCTAGGCTAAAGGACTAGCACTAGATAAAGAGACTACTATAGTTACCTCTAAAGAACTACAAGAGGATAAAAAATAAGTTAATATAAGAGATATAGAGTATACCTAGTTAAATATATATAGTTATAATAGCTATATAATATTAGATATAGTAGAACAAAACAAAGAATAGAATTTTATTTAGAAATACTTACTAGTTATAAGTATAGAGGAATTATACAAAGACTAGAAAGAATATAATCTTAAAGTAATAAAGTTTAAAATATTCTAATAATAAATAGAATAATATAGAGTTATAGTAAGAAGAATACTAATATAAAGAGAGTAGTAATATCTTACAAGGAAAACGCAATAAATTAATAAAGCCTATATACTATAAGTACTAATAGTATACTATATTCTAGTAACTATAGGACCTAGTATAGACAAATACTAGATAGGAGACAACAAAAGAATAGATCTAGAATATCTAGTATATATAGAAATATTATAGGTATTATATTTAAATATATACTACTACTTATATAGAGAACTAAAAGCACGTAGTAATATATAGCCTAAACAAGAAAAAGCATATAACTATACAAGGGTAATCCTAAAGAAAGAAATTAAAGGATAGGAAATAATTAAAATACTTAATAAAGAATATATATTAATTAGACTAGAACCTAAGTTATTAAGAGAATATATTAAAGAAAGGCTATAGTACAAGTATATATATAATAAATATCTAAAACACGAGAACTATAAATGTAAAACAGAGTAATAGCCTTAGAAAGATAGATAGTTTAAAGAAAAACCTAAGTAAAAAAGGCTAAAAAGTATAAAAGGCCTATATATTATATAAAAAAGGATATACTAAAGAAAGAAAGTATAAGTTATAATTAATAGTAGAGCTACAAGGAACTTTATATCTAAGAAGTTTATAGAAGAATAAGGAATAAGTTATACAACTAAGAAATACCCTTAACAACTAAGTATAATTAAAGGAAAACTATTCTAGGAACTTATTAGATTTAAAACAGTACCCTTTATACTAAAACTAGAAAGAATAGAGATAAAGAATATAGTTATAGATATAACAACAATTAACGATAAACAAGACGTAATATTAGGTATACTATAGTTACAAATAACTAACCTAAAGATTAATTAGAGAATAGAGAAAATTAGTTACCCTAAAAAAGATATATTAAAAGCTAATATAAGTATATATAAAAAAGAATTCCTAGAAGAATATAAGAAATAAGAGAAACAACTTATAGAGCCTAATAATTACCTTCTAGAATATTAGCTATAGGACTTAGTAATAGAACTAGAAGAAAGAAAAGACGTAGGATAGAGCCTAGTTTATAAGAAAACAGAAGAAGAATCTAAGATTAAATAAGTATTTATTTAGAACGCAATTAAGAAAGGATAGATACAATAATCTAAATCCTTAATAGTATATAGACTTATATTTATAGATAAAAAAGAGATAAATAATAAACAACCCTATATAGACTTTAGAAAAACAAACGCGATTATAAACAAGAACTAGTATCCCTTACTATATATAGATAAGATATAAGATAAACTATAGAAAGCTTAAATCTTTATAAAATTAGCTATCTAAAACGTATATTATTAGATTAGAATTAAGAAAAGAGATAAATAGAAAATAGTATTTAGAACGCAATATAAACTATTTAAATATATAGTTATACCTTTTAGATTAATAAATATACTAGTAGTATTTTAAGAAAGAATTAATATAGTACTAAGAGAATACTTAGATATATTTATATTTGTATACCTAGATAATATCCTTATATTCTTAGAAATAGAAGAAGAATATATACAATACGTATATAAAGTACTAAAAAGGCTAGTAGAAAATAAACTATTCTTTAAAATAAGGAAATATAAATTCTACACAAAAAAAATAGACTTCCTTAGGTTTATTATAGAACTAGGAAAGATTAGGATTAATCTAAACAAGATTAAAGTAATCTAAGAATAGCTAATACCTAAGAACCTATAAGAAGTATAACAATTCTATAGACTAGTAAACTTTTATAGAAAACTAATAGTAGATTAGTCTAAATAAATAGAACTACTAATAAACTTTATAAAGAAAGATACGCTATTTAAATAGACTTAGGAATGTAATAAAGTATTTAACTAAATTAAGAAGAGATTTATAGAAAACCTAGTTATTAGAATATATAACCTAGACTTACTAGTAATAGTAAAAACAGATATATCTAACTTAGTCTATAGGATAGTATTAATTTAAGAAGACGAAGATATAAAAAAAGAATACTTAGTTAAATACTTCTCTAAGAAAATAAAACTAGTAAAGCTAAACTACTTAATCTATAACAAAGAAATACTAGTAATCTATAAAGTATTTAAATAATAGAGAGTATATTTATAAAGAGTAAAATACTAAATAAAAGTATATATAAACTATAAGAACTTTATAAGATTTATAATAAATAAGGATTTATTATAACGCTATATAAGATAGTAGGAGTTCTTGTTAATATTTAATATAGAAATTATATACACTAAAGGTAAAGATAATTAACTTATAGACGCTCTAAGTAAGAGACTAGACTTATAAGAAAAAGTAAATACTACTAGTATAGTTTTAGTAAAGAATAAAGAAGGATATTTAGTCTTAAATATACCTAAAGTAGCTATAACACTTAAGAAAAAGAATAGTAAGCTAGATAAATAGATTTAGAAAGAAATAGAAAAACTTAAGACCTAAGAAGGACTCGCAAAAGCCTATAGAAGAACGTATATACTAAGTAAAATATAAAGAGAATTTATATAATAATTCTATAAACTACTAGTATATATATACTAAGGTATTAACAAAATACTAGATAGACTCTTAAGAGACTACTATATTCTAAGAGTAAAACAACTAGTAATAGAAGTACTATAAGATTATATAGAATACTATAGAAATAAGTATAATAGATATATACTATATAGAATATTAAAATTAGTTAAAGTACTAAAAAGACTTTAGAGAGTTATTACAATAGACTTTATTACAAAGTTACTAAAGTTAAAAGATCTAATATTAAGAGTTAAATATAATAGAATCCTAATAATAGTAGATAAGCTTATATAGTACTTATACTTTAAACTATATAAAAAGAAAAGTAGAATAGAAGTTACTATATACTAGGTTCTAGGAACTATAGTTAGCTAATATAGTATTCTAGATAAAAGTATTATAGATAGAGATATAAGATTTATATTAAAAATATAGGAAATAATAGTAGTATTATTAGGAATCTAGTATATAATATTAATAGTATACTATCTATAGATAGATAGATAATTAGAACGTATAAACTAAATAGTAGAATAGTACTTAAGATATTACCTTAACTACAATTAGAATAATTAGGTATAGTTACTAACTATAGTATAGTTAGTATATAATAGTATAAAGAATATAGTAATAAAAATATTACTTTTCTTTATAAACTATAGTATAGTTAGTATATAATAGTATAAAGAATATAGTAATAAAAATATTACTTTTCTTTATAAACTATAGATTTAATCCTAATATATACTAAATACTAAGAAATATAGAGTCTTAAATTCTAAGAGAAGAAAACTTTATAAATAGACTTAAAGAGATATATAATTAACTATAATAGGATATAGAATTCTTATAAGATTAGATAGCAAAGTACTACAATAAAAAATACTAAGAGAGACCTTAACTTAGAGAGAGTAAAAAAGTATAGTTAATATAAAGAAATATTAAAAGTAAATAAATAAGTTTAAAACTAGATTACGTAAAAATAAGACTATATAAGATAGAGAAAGAAGTTATACTAGTTATATTTAAGTTAAGGCTACTAGATAAGATAAGGATATACCTAACATTCTATATAGTACTACTAGAAAAAGTACTATAAGAAGTAGAACTACTAGTGTACAAAGTAGATACGTATAGAGAATAAGAAGAATAAGAAGTTAAAGAAATCTTATAGTACTAGTTCTATAATAGAAGAAACTACTACCTAGTAAAATAGATAAGTATAGATAAGAGAGGAAAACTATAGGAAAATATATAGGAACCTAAAACTAACCTTAACTACTCTAAGAAACTAGAAGAGTTCTAAAATTAAAACTCTCTAGATTACCTAGTAGTAAATAGAGAAGACCTACGTTATTAGTAATAAGTAGAGAGGCGCTAGATACACCTAATATAGTAGAAACCTAAGTAGCCTTTATTATAAACTTAAAATCTAGCTTAGACTCTAAGAGAATAGCTTAAGTAATAAACTTCTTATTATTTAAGGCCTTTGTCTTATAAAGATAAACTAAACAAGTATAGTTTTCTACTTATATACTTAGAATATAGTTACACTTTCTTTTAGCCTCTATAATCTATAATAATAGTTTATTATAAGCGTAGTTAATAGCTTTCTTAATTACACCTAAGTAATAATACGTAAATAAGCCTAATAAACTTATAATTAACTAGAGAGACGCTAGATAGATTATAAAATAAATAAGTATTAGTATAAATATATACTTTATAAGCCTTATGTCGCAAGTTAGAGCTCTGCTCCATACAATTCAGGTAAGCCCGCAGCAGTAAGCGAGCCGCACGAGCCGTTCGAGCTGCTCCACTGTATATAAGTAGCCCAGCTCAGATAGCTCTTCAATCAATGATCATCTCCCACTCATTCCTGAGCTCGCATCTCGCAACACCTTACTATATTTTAAAGAATAACAAACTAATAAAGAGTTAGAAGACTTATAACAAGAATAAAAAATTATTTTAATACTATAACGTAATACGTAATCTACTAATTAAAGACAATAAAGAGTAGATTTAGTAGGTATAGAGATAGAGAATAAAGAAACTAGATTAATAATATTAGCTCTAGAGGAGAGAAATAAAAACCTACCTAAAGAAAGGAATAGAATTATAGGTATAATAAAAGAAATCAAGATAGAACTAATTAGTCTTAACTTAGATACTAATAAAGTATAAGATAAGTAAGGAAATAACTTTAATTAGGAAACTACTTATAATTAGGACACGTAGTAGTAATCTATAATTACGTATAATAGATTAAAGTAATCTATAATTACGTATAATAGATTAAGAAGTAATCTATAATATTATATAAATAGATTAGTATAAGTATATAGTTAATATAGAATATATAATATTAGGATAGTATTAGTAATTTAATCCTTTAACTATAGAACGCTAATACTTAACATTATATATACAAATTAACTCTTATTCTTAGTTATTATAGATTACTATATAGACTTTTGTTATTAACTTTTAATCTACTAATACCCTAGAAGGATTACTTATAGTTAATAATAGGGTAACCTATTATACGTTTTACTAGATACTTGTAGTTAAAATATTCTTCTTCTTCTAATAGATAGGAATAAAGGAGATTAATAAATTAGGAGCTATCTTAAGGTTTAGATAAAGTAGAATAAAAAGTTCTACTCTTAGAATACTAAGTATAAAGATATAGTCTAAATTATTATATAGTTTAAGTATATATAAAAGACGCGCTAAGTGTAAAAGATACTTAATAAGGATATATTTAACTTTAATAAAACTAGGTTTATACTAAGAGTAGCTTTTATATTATAGTAGTAATAAGAGAAATCGAGATAGAACTAATTAGTCTTAGCTTAAGTACTAACAAAGTATAAGATAAGTAAAGTAATAACTTATAAGATAATAAACTTAATTAGGAAACTAACTATAATAGAGATACGTAATAAATTTATAAAGTACTAAGAAATACTAAGTATATAGTTAATAGTAATACGTATTATTAAGATAGTATTAGTAATCTAATCTCTAACCTAAAACGCTAATACTTAATATTGTATATATAAATTAACTATTATTTATAGATATTACTAATTACTATATAAGCTTTATTATTACCTTCTAATCTACTAATAATATATAGAATAGTTACTATAGTTAATAATAGGTAACTTTATTATACCTTACTAATTTAGTTATTAGAAGAAGTAAAGCGTAAGTAGCGTAAAGTCTAAGCTAATATAATAGTAGAAAGTTTAACTAAAAAAGAAAGTAAAGTACTTCTAAGTAGTTATAAATTAGATAATACTATATAGAAAGTAATTAAAGACTATCTAAATAACTTAATCTTAGAAAAAGAAGATATAAAGCTTATAATTAATACTTTAGAAATATAAAACAAAGAACTATAAGACTATATAAAGTAAAAAAAAGTATAGATTAAAGCTATTATAGTAGGATAAAACTAGATAGAATAAATTACCTAGAGACTAGATATTACGATAGTAACAAGAGAGTTACAGATAGAACTAATTAGCCCTATAATAACCGGCTTAGACTTATATAACCTAGAGGGAAATAAACTTAATTAGGAGACTACACATAACTAGGACACCTAGGGTAATCTATAATCTATAGACTCTTAGCATTAATAGATTATAGATTAAGGTAATCTACAATCTATTAGTCTTAGTAACTATAGATTATAGATTACAACGAGTATATAGTTAGTAGTAATGTATATTGTTAGGATAGTATTAGCAATCTAATCTATTAACTACAGAACGCTAATACAAGATAGTTGCGAAACATCTTTTGTTGTTAACTAGTTATTACACGATTACTACACGAACTTCTATTATTACCTCTTAATCTACTAACAACCCCCTAAGCTTATTAGGAAGTCGACCCTAGTAAGCCTATAACACCTTGCCAATTTAGTTATTAAGAGAAGCGAAGCGTAAGTAGCGCACGGTCTAGCTAACACGATAGTAGAAAGTTTAATTAAATAATTAAGTAAAGCCCCTAAGAGTAGTTACAAGTTAGATAGTACTATATAGGAAACAATTAAAGAACGCATTAACAAATTAATAGACAAGAAAGAAGATATAAAAATAGTAATTAATACTTTAGAAACGTAGAATAAGGAACTACAAGACTACTTAAAGTAGAATAAAGTATAGATTAAAGCTATTATAGAGGGTTAGAATTAGATAGAACTAATTACCTAATAACTAGAGATAAGTACAACAAAGAAACTACCTAAGATACCTGTTCTTAAGAAGTTTAATCGAATAAGGGAGAAACTAAGACCCTTTATTATATTAGTACAACTCTAGATAGATATATAAGCACTACACTTTAATATAGAAGAAAAGAAGGTAATATATATTAGAATGCACCTCAAGGAAGATGTAATAAGATAGTTTAAACCTTACTAGATAGACTACACGATATATACCCTAATAACCTAGAAGGACAAAACTAGAGCTATTTTTAGAAGTTATAAATACTTTATAAAACAAATAAGAGCAGCATTTAGGGATATAGATATTACCTAACAAGTAGAAAAGAAACTTAAAAGACTCGTACAACAAAAAAGTGTACTAGAGTATATATTATAGTTTAAACAACTATTACAAAATATAGAATAGAACAAGTTAGCCCTTATATTACGAGTTAAACAAGGACTAAATAAGAAAATCTAATACAAGATAATCTATATAGAGAAACCTAGGACACTAGAAGCCTTAAAGTAATAGGCAATTTAAATTAACGACGATCTTTAAGAATAGAAAAAGAACAAGTATAGTAACTAAATTAGAAACTAGGATACTAAAGACCCTATAATCCTTGATATAAATAAAGATAAGAAGAAAAGGAAGAATAAAGACTTTACGTACTTTAATTGTAGTAAGAAAGGCTACTACGTAAAAGACAACTAATTAAAGAAGAAAGATATAGTATACTATAAATATAGAAAACTAGGACACCTTATAAATAGCTACAAGAGTAAGGACTATAAGAAAGATAAGGAAACTTAGTTAAAAACAACTAAGAAAAAGAAAGAAGTACTACAAGCATAGGCTAAACTTTAGGAGAAAGTAGCTAGGAGTAAAGAAATACAATACGTAATGCTCTATTAGACCTTTTGTTATAAAGACAATTACTATATACATTAATTTAGTAAAGAGGGAGTAAGATACTTCTCTTAATAAAATAGAGTAGTAGTAACAAAAGAAAGAATAAAAGTATAGCTAGAAGAAATAGTACATGTAATAGACCTACTAACAAAAGACTTAGAAGGAGAAGAGCCCTAGACCCTATTAATCTAGGCCGAAAGACTAGCACTAGATAAAGAGACTACTACAGCTTCTTCTAAAGGACTACAAGAAAGTAAGAAATAAGTAAGTATAAGAGGTATAGAGTATACCTAGCTAAAAATATACAGCTATAATAACTATATAATAATAGACATAGAAGAACAAAACAAAGAATAGAAGTTTATTTAGAAATACTTACTAGTTATAAGTATAAAGGAAGCGTACGAAGACTAGAAAGAACGCAATCCTAAAAAAATAAAGTTTACGCTATTCTAAGAATAGATAAAGTAATACATAGTTATAGTAGGAAGGATACCTATATAAAGAGAGTAGTAGCACCTTATAAGAAAAACGTAATAGATTAATAAAGCCTATACACTAAGAGTACTAATAGTATACTATATCCTAACTACTAAAACACCTAGAAAAGATAAGTACTAAGAAGGAGATAACAAAATAATAGATCTAGAACATCTAGTATATTTTAAAGTATTATAGATATTATACCTAGATAAGAATTATATTATATATAGAAATCCTAAAGTAAATAACAAAGTATAGCCTATAAGAAGAAGAAGCTATAATTATACAGGAGCAATTCTAGTAGAAGATATCTAAGGATAAGAAATTACACCCGAAGAAGGTTACGTAGCAATAAGGCCTAGACTAAAACTATCTAAGAAATATATCTTAAGAAGACTATAGTACAAATATATTAAGACCTTAGAACTAGGTAAAGGTAACGAGGGCAAGTAGGCTTCTGTAAGACGGGCGAGGTCAATAAATAAGTTAGTTACTTAACTTAATTAATAGTTAGCTCTTATTAGAGTATTACGAGGTATATAAGTATTAATAGGTAGATAAGAATCTAATTAAAGTATTAGTCGTAATACTCTATTAAGATAAGAGGTAAAGAAGAGATTAAACACGATAGTCTATAAAGGTCTATTAACGTTCCTATATAC
The DNA here is from genome assembly GCA_028456385.1 of Ophiosphaerella korrae. Lineage (NCBI taxonomy): Eukaryota > Fungi > Ascomycota > Dothideomycetes > Pleosporales > Phaeosphaeriaceae > Ophiosphaerella > Ophiosphaerella korrae. Next base: position 34,355 of record JALNQF010000297.1, on the reverse strand, counting down.
TTACTATCTAGCGTTTATTCCTAAGCGCTTACTCTAGAGCGTTCGCTCTAGAGCGCTTATTTTAGAGCGTTTACTCTAGAGCGTTCGCTCTAGAGCGTTTACTACTAAATAGTTACGTGTTCTACTACGCTATATCCTCTAGCCTAATTGCGTGCGATACAACAGCTTACCTACTACTTAGTATCGTAATACTATCCCCCTTTTTTACGCTAAGTTTATCCTTAGGCCTAGGCCTCTATTAGCTAGGTCTAGCTTATAAGTAGTTTACTCTACCTTCTAGTTAAAAACTATCTTACTATAATATCGCCTCTCTTATAGTCTTACAGACTTCGTCTCTTATTAGAAATCTTTGCTACAAACTATATTTTTAAAATACTTTATCTATATTATTCTCTCTTAGGTATTCTTTATTTTGTTATACTAGATTCTACTCTAAAGTGTACTAAGTGCACTTGTATAGGGTATCCCTACGTTAGTATAACCTAAGAGTCTCTTAATTAAACTTATAAAGAGTTTTGTAAAAAGGTCGATAATAATAAAAAACTTCTTACTATTGTTATTACTTATTTACTACGTAATAAGAAAATATTAAAATCTACTAAAGAGCGTACTCGCTACAAGGCCTTGTGCCTAGCGTTAGAGTTAGAGTAGGAAGGTAATAAGGTCTTAGCGCAAGTTCTTAACTATTCTACTGCTACTATTAATATCGCCTCTTCTCCTACTATCTAGTCTACTATTAGCTTATTAGATAAATTTATTGCAACTAAGGGCGCTTTGTAGGCTCTGCGCAGTTAGGTTTATTATAGAACTTTCTTCTACTAATATATCTATTGTGTCCTAGCTATAGCTTTGTATATCCTGTATATCCTAGTATATTGTACTTACTTCTTACTTTCTTAAGTATCTACTAACAATTCTATAGATTAGCTTTAGGTTCCTATATATTTTTACTTGCTAGGTAGCCTTTCTATTTTACTAGCTACTTTTAGAGAAACTATATACTTTAGAAGGCGTCGCGTCCTATTTCTTAATATCCCTATAGGTCTTTAACTTTAAACTCGTCGTCCTCCTCCTTCTAATATTAGAATTGTCGCTATACTAGTATTTTTAGTTTAGCTAGTTCTAACAAGCTTATATAGAACTTAGGGTGTACCTTAGTGTCTTTAGGTAGTTCTAGTATTTTTGTTACTAGCCTGTTATCTTCTTTAACTAAAAATAGTCTAACCTTAATATAATCTAGTCCTTTACTAGGTTGCTTTGTTCGTAGATTCTTTATATAAAGATACGCTTTATCCCCTTCTTTTAGCTAAGGTACTATTTTTTATTTTTAATTAATATATAAAATACTTTGTTTCTAAGCTTCCTCTAGTCTTTATCTTATCTCCTCGTAGAGTTCTTATATATCTTCTACTCTAACTAATACTGCCTCTATCTTAGGTCCTAGTAGTATTTTCTTAAACAAATTAGGGTATCTCCTATAGTTTGCAAAATATAGTATTTTGCCTATTACTTCTAAGTACTTATTGTTGTATGCTAATTGTGCTATAGGTAATAGTAATACCTAATTGTTCTACTTCTAATTACTGTAAATCCTTAAGTATATCTTTAATATCTTGTTAGTCTATTCTATCTATCTATCTATCTATAGATAATAGGCTGTCGATAGCTTTCTTTTTGTCCCTATTACTATAAGTAGCGTTGTCTAGTAATTAGACGTAAAAAGCTTATCTCTATTACTAATAATGCTCTTTAGTATCCTGTATCTTTGTATTAGTACGTCTAGTAGCACGTGTCCTAGCTAATCTACTATGTAGTTACTTTAGAATTTCTCTATCTTAGCGTATTTCGTAAATTAGTCTACGATTACTATTATTGTATTGTATCCTATTCCTATTACTAGGTCTTTTAACGTTAGTAGTCTTGTAATAAAGTCTATTGCAACGTCTATTTATAGTTCTTCTAGTATCTTAATTACTTATATTTCTTTGTAAGGTGCATATATCTCGTACTTGTTCTTCTAGTAATCTACGTATTCCTTAACAAACTACGTTACTTTTTCCTTTATCTTACTAAATCTATAGTTCCTCTAGATTAGTTCTATAGTTCGTGCAATCCCTAGGTGCTTATATACTAGGTTGTTATAGTATTGTTATATAATTACTTTCTATAATTCTTCTAGAACCTTGTTCGTAATCCTAACTAGGTTATTAATTTCTTGCTCTTCTACTAGTCGTATATTTAGTACTAAGTATCCTTATCTATTATCTTAGAGTATAGCTTCTTCTACTACTTGTCTTTTTCCTACGATATTGTGTCTTTAGCTAAGCGCGTCTACTTAGCTATTTTCCTTACCTAGTATATACTAGATCTTGAATTTATACTATCCTAGTAGTTCTAACTATTATATCTACCTATCCTTTAACTTCTTACTTGTTATAAAGTATATTAGGTTCTTATAATCTATCTTAACAATTACTTCTATCGCACTCTTAGCGTATACTCTCTAATATTTAAGCGTATTAACTATTATAAGTAGTTCTTTATCGTATACGTTATATCTTTCTTCTTACTCTATAAACTTCCCTAAATAGTATATAATTAGATACTATCTCCCTTTATACTCTTGTAGCGCTATCGCTCTATAAGCTAGATTAGATACATCTATCTTAATAACTAGGGTCTTGTTACTATAAAATTACTTTAGAACTAGTAGTATAATATAGGCTTACTTAAGTTCCTTGTAAGCTTATTTCTACTCTACTCCCTATTCCTATATCGTGTCTTTTCTTATAAGCTTTATAAGTAGTAGTACTTTCTTTAAAAATCTCTCTACAAAGTATTAGTTAAAGTTAATAAATCTTAGGAATGATTATACGTCCTTAACTATCTTAGGTTCCTTCTATTCTTCTACTACTTTAATCTTTTCTTAGCTTATCTTAACTTTGTTAATACCTATCGTATATCCTAGAAACTCTACTTCTATCTTATACTATTCGCACTTCTCTAGCTTTAGTCGTAGGTTGTATTAGTCTAAGTACTATAGTACTATTGTTACTTACTCTACGTACTCGCCTTCTTCTTTAGAATATATTAGTATGTCGTCTAGGTAGGCTACAACAAACTTATCTAAGTATTCTTGTAATATATTGTTAATTAGTCTTTAGAACGTTACTAGTGTATTTATTAGTCTAAAGGGCATTACTATATACTTATAATATCTATAGCGTATTTAGAACGCTATCTTCTACTCTTTACCCGCCTTAATTCTTATTAAGTAGTATCTATCCTTTAAGTCTAGCTTCGTAAAAACCTTAGCTTAGCTTAGCTTATCTTAGAGTTTATCTGTATTTAGTAGTAGGTATTAGTCTTTTACTGTAATGTTGTTCAGTTTTTAGTAGTTTACGCACATCCTTAGTAGTCCTTTCTTCTTTAGTACGAAGAGAATTAGAAATCCTACTAATAACAAGGATTCTCGTATATATCCTTTCTTTAGGTCTCTATTTAGTCTTTCTTAGAGTATTACTAATTTACTCTCTATTAATTAGTAAATAGGCCTAAAAGGTAGCTCCTTTCCTTCCTATAACTTAATTATATAGTCTTAAGGTTAGTACTTAAGTAATACTAGTATATCTATCTCTTCTATAAATAAGTAGCTAAACTTCTTATATTATTCTAGGATCTTAGGAGTTACGCGTTACTCTTCTACTCTTACTTCTTAGCCTAGCGCCCTACTAGTACTTATAGAGTTACTTATTCTCTCTTAATAAGTTACTATTAAAGCTACTATCTTGTATAGTACCTTCTTATCTACTATTAAACGCTACTAATACGTAGGCTTAGATCTACGTACGTCTTTATAGTTGTTAAACAAGAAGTTCTAGTTTTTCTAATTAACTCTAGGATTAAACTCTCGTAGCTATAGGAGTCCTAGTATAACATCTTTATTAGCTAAAACTAATACGTCTAGGGTAATCCTTATACTATGTCCTTAAATAGTAATCTCTATAGTTACCTTATTACTAACTATTAGGTTTCCTAGTATTAGTTGTCTGTTTGCGATATAGATTAGATACAGTGTCCCTTTTACTTGTAGTTAGAGTCCTACTTATTCTACTACTTTAGGTATAATTAGGTTTGCAAATAACTCTAAATCTACTAATACCTTTATTCCTTCTCTTCCTATCTTTACTAGGAGTTTAATAAGTCTTTCGGCGTTAATAGCGTTATAGCTTCTAGATATATATCTAGTGTTAGCTATTCGCCTAAAAAAGACTTAATCTTGTAATCTTTATTTGTCTTTTGCTAAAATCCTTAGAGTATCTTAATCTCCTTATATTGTTTATACTTCTTTAGTATATAGGTTTACTAAATTAAATTAATATATTAGTTATTTACAAGTATCTTACTTGTATTTACTTCTTTCTTAGTTATACCTAGAAAGTGCTCTACTTCTTACTTATCCTATAGGTATTGTTTATATCTTACGTTTATATACTTTTCCTAGTTCTATTTATATCTAGATCTTCTATAAGGGAAAAATCTAGATCCTATCTTATTAGAATAGTAAGTAAGGTAGTCGTTATAGTAATATCCTATCTATAATAGTAGTAGATAGTTTAGGTTACGTAAGTATAGCTAGTATTATAGCTCTCGTGTTAACACTAGATCTATAATAATTAGCGCCTAATTGTTATTTGTGTATAATAATTAGTATTATTAGGTTTACCTTACTTTGTGCATCTAGCGTTCCTCGTCTTACTATTCTTTTACTAAGTAGTAGCTATCTACTAGTCTCTAGATTTCTTTTATAAATCTATCTTGTACTTTAGCGTTCTTTTACCTTAGCTCTAGTATTCTAGGTGCTATTTCGTATTTAGAGGTCTTAGGCTCTTAGTTTTCTTTCCTATTCTTATCCTAGGCTATATATACTCGCCTTCCTAGATATAGCGTTATCTCGCGCCTATACCTTACCCTTTCTTAGCATAGCTAAAGGTATTCTAAGGTATCTATCCTAGCTTATCTCTACTTTAGCTAATACCTTCTTACATAGCTTTATACTCCTAGTAGTATCTTTATAGCTTCTACCTTGTTATCTATTATAAGGTTTGTTAGTTATATAGCAATCCTATAGTAGTTATATCTCTCGCCTATATCTTACTACTAGAGGTTTGTAGTCTTGTAATCTCTCTTCTCCTAGCTTCCTCTAGGAATTACTTCCTATTCTTCCTCTCTATCTTTATCTTACTACTTAAGTATATTAATTTATCGTATTATCTTATTCTTTACTTAGTAATTCTTCGCTAAGTACTCTATTTTGCCGCACTCGTAGTATTTTTAGCTTTCTACTCCCTTAAGGTTCTTATAGTAATAGTATTCTTATTTTCCTAGGTTTATATTATTAACGTACATCTCGTCTAGCCTAAAGTGTCTATAGCTACCCTAAACTTAGTTATTCTTGTATTTGCGTTGCTACTCGTACTTTAGTTAGTACTTCTTATACTCTATACGTAGTACTCCTACGTTCTTAGCTTCTACTATATATTTGTACATATAGTTGTTAACTTAGATTACTTCTTCTATTAGGTCTTCTAACGTCTTAATTGCAGCTCTACTACGTATTAGCTCGCCTTAAATATTACTCTTAAGTTCCTATTAAAATATCCTTATTAATAACTTGTCGTTCTATTCTATTTATATCGCGTAGCTTTAGAACTTATTAGCGTAGTCTGCTACTACCTTATTTTGTCGTAGCTACTACATCGCGTACTCTACTACTACTATCTCGTTCGCTAGTAAAAAGGCTTATCGTACTTTATCTTTAAACTTAATCTATTCTTTAAACATCTTGTCGCAGTCGCTATTGTTATTATTAAGGTATTTCTTAAGGTATAGCGTAACCTATTTCTCTACCTTGCCCCTTATATAAGACAATGCAAGTATAGCCCTATCTTTATCCTAAACTTAGTCTACCTTAAAGAAGAGGTTAAGTTGTAAGATCTATAGCTTAAGCTTATTCTATTCTCTATAGTAGAGGTCTAGCTTAGCAACCTTAGAAGTAGTAGTATAGGTTGCTCCTATACGCTAGTCGTCTATGTTTATCGACGTATTACTTATCTTAAGGGTATTTAATATATTAAGACCTTAGAACTAAGTAAGAGTAATAAAAGCAAGTAGGCTTCTATAAGATAGGCGAGGTTAATAAACAAGTTAGTTACTTAACTTAATTAATAGTTAGCTTTTATTAGAGTATTACAAGGTATATAAGTATTAATAGGTAGATAAGAATCTAATTAAAGTATTAGTTGTAATACTCTATTAAGATAAGAGGTAAAGAAGAGATTAAATACAATAGTCTATAAAGGTCTATCGACGTTCCTATATACTTGCTATCTAGCGTTTATTCCTAAGCGCTTACTCTAGAGCGTTCGCTCTAGAGCGCTTATTCTAAAGCGTTTACTCTAGAGCGTTCGCTCTAGAGCGTTTACTACTAAATAGTTACGTGTTCTACTACGCTATATCCCTTAGCCTAATCGCGTACAATATAATAGCTTACCTACTACTTAGTATTATAATAAAATGCACGTATAATAAATATCTAAAATACAAGGAATATAAACTTAAAGTAAGACTATAGCTTTAGAAAGATAGATAATTTATAAAATTACCTAAGCACGAATAGCTAGAAGGTATAAGAGGCCTACATGTTACAAAGATAGGTACTTACTAAAGAAAGAAAGTACGATTAATAATTAATAGTAGAGCTACAAGAAACTTTATATTAAAGAAGTTTATAGAAATACAAGGAATAAAGTATATAATAAAGAAATACTCTTAATAACTAAGTACGATTAAAGGAAAACTATTCTAGGAACTAATTAGGTTTAAGATAGTTCCCTCTATACTTAAACTAGAAGAGATAATAATAAAAAATATAGTTATAGATATAACGACAATTAATAACAAATAAGATATAATACTAGAAATACTATAGTTAAAGATAACTAACCTACACATTAATTAGAGAATAGGAAAAATTAGCTACTATAAAATAGACAAGCTAAGAGCTAACATTAGTATATGTAAAGGAGAATTCCTAGAAGAATACAAGAAATAGGAAAAACAGCTTATAGAGCCTAAAGATTACCTTCTAGAATATTAGCTATAGGACTTAGCAATAGAAATAGAAGAAGATAAAAATATAGGATAGAGCCTAGTCTATAGAAAAACAGAATAAGAAACTAAAATTAAACGAATATTTATTAAAAACGCACTAAAGAAAGGATAGATAAGAGAATCTAAGTCTATAGTAGTATATAGACTTATATTTGTAGACAAGAAAGAAATAAGTAAAAAGAGACCCTACGTAGACTTTAGAAAGACTAACGCAATTACAAATAAGAACTAGTACCCTTTACTATAAATAGATATAATACAAAGTAGACTACAAAAGGTAAGAATCTTTATAAAACTAGATATCTAGAACGCATACTAATAGATTAGGATTAAAGAAGGTAATAAATAGAAAATAGTATTTAGAATACAATATAGACTATACAAATACTTAGTTATACTATTTAGTTTAATAAACGTACTAGCAGCCTTCTAAGAAAGAATAAACATAGTACTAAGAAAGTACTTAGACGTATTTATATTTATATACCTAGACAACATCCTTATATTTTTAGAAATAGAAGAAGAACATATATAACATATATACAAAGTACTAGAAAAGCTAGTAGAAAATAAACTATTTCTTAAAATAAGAAAATGCAAATTCTATACAAAAGAAACAGATTTCTTTAGATTTATTATAGAACTAGGAAAAATTAGGATTAACCTAGAAAAGATTAAATTAATTAACAAATAGCTAACACTAAGAAACCTAATAGAAGTATAATAATTTTATAGCCTAGCTAACTTTTGTAGAAAGTTAATTATAAGATAGTCTAAAGATATAGAACTAATAACAAGGCTTATAAGAAAAGATACGCTATTTACATAGATAAAAGAATATAATAAAGCATTTAATAAGATTAAAAAAAAGTTTATAGAGAATCTAGTTATTAGAATATATAACCTAGACCTACTAGCAATAGTAAAAACAGACGCATCTAACTTAGTCTATAGAATAGCACTAATACAAGAAGACCTAAAGACTAAAAAGGAATACTTAGTTAAATACTTCTCTAAGAAAATAAAGATAGTAGAACTTAACTATCTAATTTACAACAAAGAGATACTAGCAATCTATAAAGTATTTAAATAATAGAGAGTATACCTACAAAGAGTAAAATACTAAACAAAGGTCTATATAGACTATAGGAATCTTATAGGATTTATAATAAACAAGGAACTATTACAACAATATATAAGATAGTAAGAATTCCTATTAATATTTAATATAGAAATTATACATATAAAAGAGAAAGACAACTAATTTATAGACGCCCTTAGAAGAAGACTAGACTTATAAGAAGAAGTAAGCGCTACTAGAATAGTTCTAGTTAAGAACGAGGAAGGACATTTAGTCCTAAATACACCTAAGATAGCTGCAATACTTAAAAGAATAAGCAGCGAGCTAGACAAATAGATTTAGAAAGTAACGCAAGAAGTATCTAAAGAAATAGAAAAACTAGAAATCTAAGAAGGACTAGCATAAGCCTATAAAAGAATATACATCCTAAAGAGGATCTAAAGAGAATTTATACGATAATATTATAAATTACTAGTATATAGTTACTAAGGCATTAAGAAAATATTAGATAGGTTACTATAGAATTATTATATTCTAAGAGTAAGACAACTAGTAATAGAAGTACTACGAGACTATATAGAATACTAAAAAAATAAGTATAATAGATATATACTATACAAGATACTATAACTAGTAGAAGTACTAGAATAACTATAAAGAGTTATTACAATAGACTTTATTACAAAGTTACCTAAGTCTAAAGATCTAATATTAGGAGTTAAGTATAATAGAATCTTAATAATAGTAGATAAACTTATAAAGTACTTATACTTTAGACTATATAAAGAAAAAAGTAAGATAGAGGTTACTATATATTAGATTCTAGGAATAGTAATTAGCTAATATAGACTACTAGATAAGATTATTATAGATAGAGATATACGATTTATATTAAAACTATAGGGAATAATTATAGTGCAATTAGGAATTAAATACGTAATATTAATAGTATATTACCTACAAATAGATAGACAATTAGAATAAATAAATTAAATAGTAGAACAATACCTAAGGTACTACCTTAATTATAATTAGAATAACTAGGTATAACTATTACCTATAGCATAGCTAGCATACAACAGCGCAAAGAATAAGGTAATAAGAGTATTACTTTTCTTTATAAACTATAGATTTAACTCTAGCGTATATAGAATACTAAGACAAGAGATATCTTAGTCTCTAAGAGGAGAAAACTTCGCTAATAGACTTAAAGACATATATAATTAACTAAGATAGGATATAGAATTCGTATATAATTAAATAGTAAAATACTATAATAAGAAATATAAAGAGAAACCCTAATTTAGAGAGGGAGAAAAAGTATAGTTAGTATAAAAGAATATTAAGAGTAAGAGACTAAGCTCTAAACTAGATTACGTTAAGATAAGACTATACAAAATTAAGAAAGAAGTTACGCTAGTTATATTTAAATTAAAGCTACTAAATAAAATAAGGATACACCTAACCTTCTACGTAGTACTACTTAAGATAGTACTATAAGAAGTAGAACTACTAGTGTATAAAGTAGACACGTATAGAAAACAAGAAGAATAAGAAGTAAAAGAAATCTTAGTATATTAGTTCTATAATAGTAGAAACTATTACTTAGTAGAATAGATAGGTAATAACAAAAAAGGATAACTATAGGAAAATATATAGGAACTAGAGGATAACCTTAACTACCCTAAGAAACTAAAAGACTTCTAAAGTTAAAACCTTCTAGAACGCCTAGTAGCGAACTAAGAGAACTAATATTACTACTATTAGATAGAGAGGTAATAGGAACGCCTAGCGTAGGACTTACTACAACAATATTAAACGCCTTATCTAAGTCTAGCTTAGCTTCTAGAGCTACTAACTACTTAGCTAATTTCTTATTATTTAACGCCTTTATCTTACAAAGATAAGAGAGATAAGCTTAATTCTCTACTAGCTTATTTTACGCAAGCTCCTAGATCTACTTATACTTAGCTTTAGCCTCTATAATTTAAGATAGTAATTTCTCTTAAGTTTAGTTAATAGCTTTCCCTATTATTATTAAGCCTAGACGCAAGAATAAGTATAATAAACGTACACTTAGAAAGAGAAATACTAGATACGTTATAAGAACTATATATATTTGCACGAATATACGCCTTATAAGCTCTACTATCGTTTACAGAGATAATATAAGGAAAAGACTTAGGGTTTAACTTAGGAGAAGCGTAACAAGAATATAGAAACATCTCAACACTATTGCGTAATACGCAATTAGTAAGAAGATAGTAACAACGTATAAAAGAAATAACTATAAGGAGTAATAAAGAACTATAGATTAACGAGGAAAGTAGATTAATAACTTTAGCTCTAGGATAGATAAACAAGGACCTGCTTAGAAGAAGAGATAGTATTACAATAGTAACAAGAGAGTTATAAATAGAACTAATTAGCCCTATAATAACTAGCTTAGACTTATATAACCTAGAAAGAAATAAACTTAACTAGGAGACTATATATAACTAGGATACCTAAGGTAATCTATAATCTATAGACTCTTAGCATTAATAGATTATAGATTAAGGTAATCTATAATCTATTAGTCTTAGCAACTATAGATTATAGATTATAACAAGTATATAGTTAGTAGTAATACGTATTATTAGGATAGTATTAGTAATCTAATCTATTAACTATAGAACGCTAATACAAGACAGTTGCAAAATATCTTTTATTGTTAACTAGTTATTACACGATTACTATACGAACTTCTATTATTACTTCTTAATCTACTAACAACCCTCTAAGCTTATTAGGAAGTCGACCCTAGTAAGCCTATAACACTAGAGATTAGTATAATAAAGAAACGATATAAGATACCTATACTTAAGAAGTTCGATAGAATAAGAGAAAAACTAAGACTCTTTATAGTATTAGTATAACTCTAGATTAATATATAAGTACTATACTTTAATAGAGAAAATAAAAAGGTAATATATATTAGAATATATATTAAAGAGGATATAATAAGATAGTTTAAGCCTTACTAGATAGATTATATAATATACACTATAGGAATATAGAAAGTTAAAATAAAAGCTATTTTTAGAGGTTATAAATACTTTACTAAATAAATAAGAGTAGTATTTAAGAATATAGATATTACCTAATAAGCTTAATAGTAGCTTAAGAAGCTTATACAATATAAAAGTATTCCTAAATATATATTATAGTTTAAATAACTATTACAAAATATAGAATAAAATAAGCTATCTCTAATATTATAATTTAAATAAAGACTACAAAAGAAAATTTAGTATAAAATAATCTATATAGAAAAACTAAGGATATTAGAAGCTCTAAAGTAAGAAGTAATATAAGTTAATAATAACTTCTACAAATAGAAAAGAAATATGTATAGAGGATAACCTAGAAACTAAAATACTAGAGACTCTATTATCCTTAACACTAATAAAAATATAAAGAAAAGAAAGAATAAAGACTTTATATATTTTAACTATAGTAAGAAAAGTTACTATATAAAAGGTTACTTTTTAAAATAGAAGAAAGATATAGTATATTATAAATAAAGGAATCTAAGATACTTTATAAAAGAATATAAAAGTAAAGACCTAAAGAAAGAAATATAGTTAAAGATAATAGAAAACAAGAAGAAAGTACTAAAAGTATAAGCTAAACCTTAAGAGAAAGTAGCTAAGAATAGAGAAATATAGTATATAATACTTAATTAAACCTTTTATTATAATAATAACTAACGTAAGTAGTAAGTAAGTTATATATATAAGTAAGTCGTATACTCTACTAACTCTATATACTTATTTAAGTATATAACTTAATAACGTAGTAGAGTAGTATAGATATATTAATATATTAAATTAAGTAGTATCTACTATATTATTTTATATATATATATAAGTTATACCTAGTCTTTTTATACTTTTTATAGTGCGTATAAGCCTAGTAACTTAAGCCTAAATACTACTTACTCTTGCGCTATTTATAATTAATCTAGTAATTAGCCTCTAGTTAAGTAAATATATCCTCTCCCTATCTCTTTATTAAGACTCCTTTTTTCTAAATCTACTTCTTTTTTTATAATTTATACTTACTAGCTACTTTATTAGCTTTTTTAAGACTAGAAATCTAATTATATATTAACTTAGCTTCTAGTATTATTATATAAGCTCTCTTTTTAAGTTAATTAATTATATTAATAATTAATACTAGTAATAAGCTTTTATACTAGCGTACGCGCTTATATACGTTACTTAGTATATAAGCTACTTAGAGAGCCTTTAGTAGAGCTAGAGTAGCTAGAGTAAGCGTATAGAGCTAGATATTAAGTTTTAAGATAACTACTTCTAGCTAAAGTAGAATAAAGCTAGTAGCTTAAAAAGCTAAGTAAATATTTACTTTTATAAAGACCTAGTTAAAGGCTATATAAAAGGCTAGTAGGAATTAAAGTTTAGTAATATAATTAATATAGTTCTAGATTAGATACTTAACCTAATAGCTATAGGCCTTCTTTAATAGAGAGAAGTAGCTAATATTAAGAGGCTAAAGTAAGTAAGATAAGTAAGCTAGTATATAGAGCGTATAGATATTATTCTCTTTATAGATCTTATTAAACTTAAGAGAGTAGTAGCTCTTATAACTATTAAGTATAAGTAGCTAATATATACTAACTACTTAGTTCTTTATATACTTATTAAAGTACTTAAGCTAGTTAATAGCTAGCTTATCTATTATCTAGCTATTATCGCTAATTCTAATAGCCTAGTCTTATAAGATATAGTCTTCCTTATACTAGGTAGAGAGGTAGTACTTACTAGTAAAGATAAAGAATAGTAAGACTACTTAGCTAGTAGCGTTAATTATAGTAATTACTATTACCTACTTATAATTACTAGGCTAGATAGCTTTTAGCTTACTTCTCTTCTCTAACCTTATTATAATAAGCTAAGTTATAATCTTACTTATTATAAAGCTAGCCTTATTAAAGCTATAAACGTCTTTATTAGCTATCTTATACGTAGCCCTTATATACTATACTATCTTAAACTAGCTACTTATAATAGCTAGGTCTTTATATAAAGCTTACTACTTATTATATAGATAATTAAAACGTATTATAAAACTATCTATATACTTAATAAAGTTAGCTAGCTACTTCTACCTAATTAGTAGTACGTTATAGATAGCTAGTAGCTTATTAGCTATTTTACGTATAGTAGCTAGATTTAGGGTAAAACTACAAGAATCTAGGTTAAGAATATACTTAACTATTACCTCCTCTTCTATCTAAATAAGCTTCTTTAAGTTAAGCTAGTAATTACGTTAGGTATACTATCTAGCGCGTTAATTACGTAATATTAATTTAGGAACACTAAAGATAGTAGTAGCTAGCCTACTACTTTAAATTTAACTAGAATTAATAGATAAGATAGTAAGCTAGATATCTACTTTATTTAAAGGTAATTTATATAGCGCGTAGAGCTATTATATAATAAGATAGGATAAGTACGTAGAGTTAGTAAGGTGTATAACTTACTTACATATATAACTTACTTACTACTTATATTACTATATATATCTTTCTAGTAAGTAAAGAGTAAGATAATTCCTATAAAAGAATAAAGTAGTAGTAATAAAAAAAAGTAGAACTTAAGTATAGCTTAAAAAAATAACGCGTATAATAGACCTACTAATAGAAAACTTAAAAGAAGAAGAGCTCTAGACTCTATTAATTTACGCTAAAGAACTAGTAGAAGATAAAGAAACTACTATAGTTACTTTTAAAGAACTAAAAGGAGATTTAAGATAAGATAATATAAAAGGTATAAAGTATACCTAGTTAAATATATATAGTTATAATAGCTATATAATAATAGATATAGTAGAATAAAATAAGAAGTAGTAGTTTATTTAGAAATACTTACTAGTTATAAGTATAGAGGAAGCGTATAAAGACTAGAAAGAATATAATCCTAAAGTAATAAAGTTTATAATATTCTAATAATAGATAGAGTAATATATAATTATAGTAAGAAGAATACCTATATAATAAGAATAGTAGTACTTTATAAGAAAAATATAATAGATTAATAAAGCCTATATACTATATCCTAATAATAACAAGACCTAGTATAAATAAGTACTAGGTAGGAGATAATAAAAGAATAGATCTAGAGTACCTAGTATATTTTAAAATATTCTAAGTATTATACTTAAATATAAACTACTACTTAGATATAGAATTAGAAGTATAAAATTATATATAGCTAGTATAAAAGAAAGGATATAATTATATTAGAGTAATCTTAAGAAAATATATCTAAAGCTATAAAATAATTAAAATACCTAACAAAGAGTATATATTAATTAGGCTAAGACCTAATTTATCTAAAGAATATATCTAAAGAAGACTATAGTATAAATACACATATAATAAATATTCTAAATACAAGAACTAAAAATAGAAAATAAGGTAATAGCTCTAAAAGAATATACAATTTACTAAATTACTTAAGTAAAAATAGCTAAAAAGTATAAAAAGCCTATATATTATAAAAATAGGTATATACTAATAAAAGAAAGTAGAAGTAATAATTAATAGTAGAGCTATAAAGAATTTTATATTAAAAATGTTTATAGAAATATAAGGAATAAAGTATATAATAAAGAAATACCCTTAATAGCTAAGTACTATTAAAGGAAAATAATTCTAGGAACTAATTAGGTTTAAAACGTTACCCTCTACACTAACGATAGAAATATTAGAAATTAGAAATATAGTTATAGATATAATAACAATTAATAATAAATAAGAAATAATATTAGGAATACTATAGTTATAGATAACAAACTTAAAGATTAATTAGAGAATAGAGAGAGCTAGCTACTCTAAAAAAGAGATATTAAAAGCTAATATAAATATATATAAAGGAGAATTCCTAGAAGAATATAAGAAATAAGAGAAATAACTTACTAAACCTAAAGACTACTTTCTAGACTATTAGCTATAAGACTTAGCAATAGACCTAGAAGAAAGAAAAGACGTAAGATAAAGCCTAGTCTATTAAAAAACTAAAGAAAAATCTAAGATAAAATAAGTACTTATAGAAAATATAATAAAAAAGAGATAGATATAAGAATCCTAATCCTTAGTAGTATATAGACTTATATTTATAAATAAGAAAGAGATAAATAATAAAAGACCTTATATAGACTTTAGAAAAATAAACGTAATTATAAGTAAAAACTAATACTCTATTATAGGCGTAACAAAAGAAATCGAGATAGAACTAATTAATCCTAACTTAGATGCTAACGAAGTATAAGACGAGTAGGGTAACAACCTTAATTAGGAAACTACCTACAACTAGGACACGTAGTAGTAATTTGTAGTTACGTGCAAATAGATTAAGGTAATCTACAATAACGTACAAATAGATTAAAGTAATCTATAGTTACGTATAGATATATTAGTAGTAATCTATAGTATCGCATAAATAGATTAGTACAAGTATATAGATAATAAGAATACGTATTATTAAGATAGTATTAGTAATTTAATCCTCTAACTATAGAACGCTAATATAAGACAATTGTAAGATATCTTCTATTATTTATAGTTATTACTAATTACTATACAAGCTTTTGTTATTACCTCTTAATCTACTAATAACTCCTAGTAGTTACCTATAGTCGACAACAAGAGACCCTATTATACCTTACTAATTTAGATATTAAGAGAAGCGAAGCGTAAGTAGCGTATAGTCTAGCTAATACAATAGTAGAAAGTTTAACTAAATAAGTAGCTAAAGTACCCTTAAGTAGTTATAAATTAGATAATATAGTATAGAAAGTAATTAGAGATTATATAAATAACTTAATCTTAGACAAAAAAGATATAAAGATAGTAATTAACGCTTTAGAAACATAGAATAAAGAACTATAAGATTACTTAAAGTAGAATAAAGTATAAATTAAAGCTATTATTAAAGGTTAGAACTAAATAGAACTAATTACCTAACAACTAGAGATAAGTATAACAAAGAAACTACCTAAGATACCTATAAAGACAGCATACTACTAAGCTAATCCTAACAAAAAGGGGCTAATAGCTACTTAAGCTATTGTAGTAGTATATAATATATATACTAGTTATTATTACTTAAAGTTCTTCGAACTCGCTTAGAGTTGTACTAAGTTGTATACGGTAGAATATACTAGCCGATAGAGCTAGCACGCGCTAGTTACTTAGCCTAGTAGAGCTCGTCGACAGCGCTAAGTGTACCCTAATAGCTCCCTACCCTAGACCCCTTACAATACCCGTACTTAAGAAGTTTAATAGAATAAGGGAAAAACTAAGACCCTTTATAGTATTAGTATAACTCTAGATAGATGTACAAGTACTATACTTCGATATAGAAGAAAAGAAGGTAATATATATTAGAATGCACCTCGAAGAAGATATAATAAGATAGTTCGAACCTTACTAGATAAACTATACGATATACGCCCTAATAATATAAAAGGATAAAACAAGAGCTATCTTTAGAAGTTATAAATACTTTACAAGAAGAATAAGAGTAGTATTTAAAGATATATATATTACTAAATAAGCTAAAGAAAGACTTAAGAAGCTTATATAAAGTAAGAGTGTTCCTAAATATATATTATAGTTTAAATAACTATCGCAAAATATAGAATAGAATAAGTTAGCTATAATGTTATAATTTAAGTAAGGACTAAACACGAAAATCTAATACGAAATAATTTATATAGAAAAACTAAGGACACTAGAAGCCCTAAAGTAATAGGTAATACAAATTAACGACGATCTTTAAGAATAGAAGAAGAACAAGTATAGTAACTAACCTAGAAACTAGGATGTTAGAGATCCTATAATCCTTAACGCTAACAAGGATAGGAAAAAGAAAACAAAGACTTTACGTACTTTAACTATAGTAGTAAAGGCTACTACGCAAAAGACTACTAATTAAAAAAAAAGGATATAGTATATTATAAATATAGAAAATAAAAACACTTTATAAAAGATTATAGAAGTAAAGACTACAAGAAAAATAAAGAAGCCTAGTTAAAAATAACTAAAGGTAAGAAGGAAGTACTAAAAGTATAAGCTAAACCTTAGAAAAAAGTAGCTAAGAGTAAAGAAATATAATACGTAATACTCTACTAGACCTTTTGTTACAAAGATAACTACTATATATATCTTTCTAGTAAGTAGATAGTAAGATAGTTCTTATACAAGAATAAAGTAGTAGTAACAAAAGAAAGAATAAAAGCGTAGCTAGAAGAAATAGCTTACGTAATAAACCTACTAATAGAAGATTTAGAAATAGAAGAGCCCTAGACCCTATTAATCTAGGCTAAAGGATAGGTACTAGATAAAGAGACTACTACAGCCTCCTCTAAAGAACTACAAGGAAGTAAGATATAAACTAATATAAGAGGTATACAATACGCCTAGTTAGAAATATATAGCTATAATAGCTATATAATAATAGAAATAGAAGAATAAAATAAATAATAGAAATTTATTTAGAAATACTTACTAGTTATAAGTATAGAGAAAGCGTACAAAGACTAGAAAGAACGTAACTCTAAAGAGATAAAGTTTATACTATTTTAAGAATAGATAAAGTAATATATAGTTGTAGTAGGAAGAATACCTATATAAAGAGAGTAGTAATACCTTGTAAAGAAAATACGATAGATTAGCAAAGCCTATATACTAAGAGTACTAGTAGTATACTATATCCTAACTATAGATATACCTAGAAAAGATAAATACTAGGAAGGAGATAATAAAATAATAGACCTATAGTATCTAGTATACTTTAAAGTATTATAGTTATTATACCTAGATAAGAACTATATTATATATAGGAACCCTAAAGTAAATAACTACGTATAGCTTATATAAAGAAAAGGCTATAATTATATAAGAGTAATTCTAGTAGAAGATATCTAAGGATAGAAAATAATACTAGAAGAAAGATATATAGTAGTAAGGCCTAGACAAAAACTATCTAAGAAATACGTTATAGGAGGACTATAGTACAAATATACGTACAATAAATATCTAAAACACAAAGAATATAAGCTTAGAGTAAGGCTATAGCCCTAGAAAGATAGATAATTTACGAAATTACCTAAGCAAGAATAGTTAGAAGGTATAGGAAGCTTATATATTATAAAAACAAGTATATACTAAGGAAAGAAAGTACAATTAATAATTAATAGTAGAGCTACAAAGAACTTTATATTAAAGAAGTTTGTAGAAATATAAGGAATATGTTATACAATAAAGAAATACCCTAAACAATTAAGTACGATTAAAGGAAAACTATTTTAAGAACCTATTAGGTTTAAGACAGTTCCTTCTATACTAGAACTAGAAGAGATAATAATTAAGAATATAGTTATAGATATAACAATAATTAATAATAAACAAGATATAATCTTAGGAATAGTATAGTTATAGATAACTAACCTACACATTAATTAGAGAATAGGAAAAATTAACTACTATAAGATAGATATATTAAAAGCTAACATAGGAACTTATAAAGGAAAATTCCTAGATAAATATAAAAAATAGGAGAAATAGCTTATAGAACCTAAAGACTACTTTCTAGAATATTAGCTATAGGACTTAGTAATAGACCTAGAAAAAGAAAAAGATATAAGATAGAGCTTAGTCTATAGAAAGACTATAGAAGAATCTAAAATTAAACAAGTATATATTAAAAATGTAATAAGAAAAGAATAGTTACAAGAATCTAAATCCTTAGTAGTATATAGACTTATATTTATAGATAAAAAGAGAATAAATAATAAGAGACTTTACGTAGATTTTAGAAAAACTAACGTAATTATAAACAAGAACTAATACCTCTTACTATAAATAGACAAAATATAAAATAGACTATAAAAAGTAAAGATCTTTATAAAACATAATATCTAAAACGCCTACTACTAGATTAGAGTTAAAAAGGGTAATAAATAGAAAATAGTATTTAGAACACAATATAGACTATATAAATACCTAGTTATACTCTTTAGATTAATAAACGCACTAGTAGTATTTTAAGAAAGAATTAATATAGTACTAAGAGAGTACTTAGATGTATTTATATTTGTATATTTAGATAATATCTTTATATTCTTAGAAATAGAAGAAGAATATATACAATACGTATATAAAGTACTAGAAAAGCTAGTAGAAAATAAACTATTTCTTAAGATAAGAAAGTATAAGTTCTATACAAAAAAAATAGATTACCTTAGATTTATTATTAAACTAGGAAAAATTAAAATTAACCTAGAAAAAATTAAGTTAATTAATAAATAGCTAATACTAAAGAACCTAAAGGAGGTATAATAATTTTATAGGTTAGCAAACTTTTATAGAAAACTAATAATAAGATAGTCTAAAGATATAGAACTAATAACTAGACTTATAAAGAAAGATACGCTATTTAAGTAGATAAAGGAATACGATAAGGTATTTAACTAAATTAAAAGAAAGTTTATAGAAAACGTAGTTTTTAGAATATATAACCTAGATCTACTAGTAATAGTAAAAATAGACGTATCTAACTTAGTATATAGAATAGTACTAATACAGAAAGACCTAAAAACTAAAAAGGAGTACTTAGTTAAATACTTCTCTAAGAAAATAAAACTAGTAGAACTTAACTACTTTATCTATAATAAGGAGATACTAGTAATTTACAAAGTATTTAAATAATAGAGAGTATACCTATAAAGAGTAAAATACTAAACAAAGGTCTATATAGACTATAAGAATCTTATAGGATTTATACTAAATAAGGACTTATTATAAAGCTATACAATATAGTAGGAAGTCTTATTAATATTTAACTTAGAAATTATATATATAAAAGAGAAAGACAACTAATTAGTAAATACTTTTAGTAGAAGACTAGACTTATAAAAAGAAGTAAACGCAACTAGTATAGTTCTAGTTAAGAATAAGAAAGTATACTTAGTCTTAAATATACCTAAAATAGCTACAATAATTAAAAGAACAAGTAGCGAGCTAGTTAAATAGATTTAGAAAATAATACAAGAAGCTTCTAAAGAAATAGAAAAACTAGAAATCTAAGAAGGATTTATACAAGCTTATAGAAGGATATATATTCTAATAAAGATATAAAGAGAGTTTATATAATAATTTTATAAACTACTAGTATATAGGTACTAAAGTATTAATAAAACTCTAGATAGACTCTTATAAGACTATTATATTCTAAAAGTAAAATAACTAATAATAGAGGTACTATAAGACTATATAGAATACTATAAAAATAAATATAGTAGACACGTACTCTATAGAATACTATTACTAGTTAAAGTACTACAGTAACTTTAAAAAACAATTATAATAGACTTTATTATAAAGTTACCTAAGTTAAAAGACCTAATATTAAGAATTAAATATAATAGAATCCTAATAATAGTAGATAAGCTTATAGAGTACTTAAACTTTAAACTATATAAAGAAAAAAGTAAGATAGAGGTTACTATATACTAGGTCTTAATATCTATAATTAGCTAATATAGTACTCTAGATAAGATTATTATAGATAGAGATATATAATTTATATTAAAACTATAGAGAATAAAAATCGTATAATTAGGAATATAATATATAATATTAATAGTATATTATCTATAAATAAATAAACAATTAGAATAAATAAATTAGATAGTAGAGTAGTACTTAAGATACTACTTTAACTACAACTAGAATAACTAGGTATAGCTATTACCTATAGTATAATTAGTATATAATAGTGTAAAGAATAAAGTAATTAGAGTATTACTCTTCTTTGTAAACTATAGATTTAATCCTAACGTATACTAAATACTAAGATAAGAAGTATCTTAGTCTCTAAGAAGAGAAAACTTACTAATAGACTTAGAGATATATATAATTAACTAAGATAGGATATAGAATTCTTATATAATTAAATAACAAAGTACTATAATAAAAAATATAAAGAGAGACCTTAATTTAGAGAAGGAGAAAAAGTATAGTTAGTATAAAAAAATATTAAGAGTAAATAATTAAGCTTAAAACTTAACTATATAAAAATTAGACTATATAAAATTAAAAAGAAATTTACACTAGTTATATTTAAACTAAAGCTACTAAGTAAAATAAAGATACACCTAACTTTCTACGTAGTACTACTAGAGATAGTACTAAAAAATATAGAACTACTAGTATATAAAGTAGATATATATAGAGAATAGAAAGAAAAAGAAGTTAAAGAAATCCTAGTATACTAGTTCTATAATAGTAGAAACTACTATTTAGTAAAATAGATAGGTAAAAATAAAAAAAGATAACCTTAACTACTTTAAGAAACTAGAGGAGTTCTAAAGTTAAAATCCTTGTTACGATAGTAACAAGAGAGTTATAGATAGAACTAATTAGCCCTATAATAACTAGCTTAGACTTATATAACCTAGAGGGAAATAAACTTAATTAGGAGACTATATATAACTAGGACACCTAAGGTAATCTATAATCTATAGACTCTTAGTATTAATAGATTATAGATTAAGGTAATCTATAATCTATTAGTCTTAGTAACTATAGATTATAGATTACAATAAGTATATAGTTAGTAGTAATATATATTGTTAAGATAGTATTAGCAATCTAATCTATTAACTATAGAACGCTAATACAAGATAGTTATAAAATATCTTTTATTATTAACTAGTTTTTATACAATTACTATATAAACTTCTATTATTACCTCTTAATCTACTAACAACCCCCTAAGCTTATTAAGAAGTTAACCCTAGTAAGCCTATAATACCTTACTAATTTAGTTATTAAGAGAAGCGAAGCGTAAGTAGTATATAGTCTAGCTAACACGATAGTAGAAAGTTTAATTAAATAATTAAGTAAAGCCCCTAAGAGTAGTTATAAGTTAGATAGTACTATATAGGAAACAATTAAAGAACGTATTAATAAATTAATAGACAAGAAAGAAGATATAAAAATAGTAATTAATACTTTAGAAACGTAGAATAAAGAACTATAAGACTACTTAAAGTAAAATAAAGTATAGATTAAAGCTATTATAGAGGGTTAGAATTAGATAGAACTAATTACCTAATAACTAGAGACAAGTGCAACAAAGAAACTACCTAAGATACCTGTCCTTAGGAAGTATAACAGAATAAGGGAAGAACTAAGACCCTTTATAGCATTAGCACAACTCTAGATAGATATACAAGTACTACACTTTAATATAGAAGAAAAGAAAGTAATATATATTAGAATGCACCTTGTAGAAGATGTAATAAGATAGTTTAAATCTTACTAGATAGACTATACAATATATACCCTAATAACCTAAAAGGATAAAACTAGAGCTATTTTTAGAAGTTATAAATACTTTATAAAACAAATAAGAGTAGTATTTAGGGATATAGATATTACCTAATAAGTAGAAGAGAAACTTAAAAGACTTATATAATAAAAAAGTGTACTAGAGTATATATTATAGTTTAAATAACTATTACAAAATATAGAATAGAACAAGTTAGCTCTTATATTATAATTTAAATAAAAACTAAATAAGAATATCTAATACAAGATAATCTATATAGAGAAACCTAGGACACTAGAAGCCCTAAAGTAATAGGCAATTTAAATTAACAACGATCTTTAAGAATAGAAAAAGAACAAGTATAGTAACTAAATTAGAAACTAAGATACTAGAGACCTTATAATCCTTAATATAAACAAGGATAAAAAGAAAAAGAAGAATAAAGACTTTACGTACTTTAATTATAGTAAGAAAGGCTACTATACAAAAGACTACTAATTAAAGAAGAAAGATATAGTATACTATAAATATAGAAAACTAGGACACTTTATAAATAGCTACAAAAGTAAAGACTATAAAAAAGATAAAGAAACTTAGTTAAAAATAACTAAGAAAAAGAAAGAAGTACTACAAGCATAGGCTAAACCTTAGGAGAAGGTAGCTAAGAGTAAAGAAATACAATACGTAATACTCTATTAGACCTTTTATTACAAAGACAACTACTATATATATTAATCTAGTAAGGAGGGAGTAAGATACTTCCTTTAATAAAATAGAGTAGTAGTAACAAAAGAAAGAATAAAAGTATAGCTAGAAGAAATAGTATATATAATAGACCTACTAATAGAAGACTTAGAAGGGGAAGAGCCCTAGACCCTATTAATCTAGGCTAAAGGACTAGTACTAGATAAAGAGACTACTACGGCTTCCTCTAAAGGACTATAAAAAAGCGAGAAATAAGTAAGTATAAGAAGTATAGAGTATACCTAGCTAAAAATATATAGCTATAATAACTATATAATAATAGATATAGAAGAATAAAATAAAGAATAGAAGTTTATTTAGAAATACTTACTAGTTATAAGTATAGAGAAAGCGTACAAAGACTAGAAAGAACGCAATCCTAAAGAAATAAAGTTTATACTATTCTAAGAATAGATAAAGTAATATATAGTTATAGTAAGAAGGATACCTATATAAAGAGAGTAGTAGTACCTTATAAGAGAAACGCAATAGATTAATAAAGCCTATACACTAAGAGTACTAATAGTATACTATATCCTAACTACTAAAATACCTAGAAAAGACAAGTACTAGGAAGGAGATAACAAAATAATAGATCTAGAATATCTAGTATATTTTAAAGTATTATAGATATTATACCTAGATAAGAATTGTATTATATATAGAAATCCTAAAGTAAATAACAAAGTATAGCCTATAAGAAGAAGAGGCTAAAATTATACAAGAGTAATTCTAGTAGAAGATATCTAAGGATAGGAAATTATACCTAAAGAAGGTTACGTAGTAATAAGGCCTAGACTAAAACTATCTAAGAAATATATCCTAGAAAGACTATAGTATAAATACACGTACAACAAATATCTAAAACACGAGGAATATAAACTTAAAGTAAGACTATAGCCCTAGAAAGATAGATAATTTATAAAATTACCTAAGCACAAATAGCTAGAAGGTATAAGAGGCTTATATATTACAAAGATAGGTACTTACTAAAGAAAGAAAGTATAATTAATAATTAATAGTAGAGCTATAAGAAACTTTATATTAAAGAAGTTTATAGAAATATAAAGAATAAAGTATATAATAAAGAAATACCCTATCTATAATAGGCCCTAGAACAAGACGTTATTAAGGTCTTGTTCTACTAGAAACCCTAAATAGATAACTCCTTGTTCTAGTATATTAGGATTTCGATAGAACAAGGAGTAAAATAGACTTTAATATTACTATAACTCTATAGTCTAGTGTAACAAGGCATAGTAGGTTAGTTGTAGTAATTTCTATAATAATCTAACTACTATATAGTAAGATATTAAATAAAATATAGTAGAGTTGTAGTATTTATTAGGGTAGGCTATGCGCTCGCAATAACACTAAGGTTAGGGTTTTAGGGTAACGCTAATAGTATAGAGTATTCTAACTAGAGTATATAGGAAAAACAAGGTAGTTTCGCTAGCGACTATATAGATAAGAGCTAATCCGTTAGTATACACGCTTGCTAGCACTATTATCTACTCCTTGTTATTATCTTAAGTTAGTACTCTAACCCCTTTCTTTACTTAGCTACTTTTAGAAAACACTCTCTTTGTTCTACCTAACACACCTATTATAAAGCCCTTTTTATCTATATTATATATATTGCGCTACTCTACCTTATACTCCTTAATCTTCTAGTGCAAAAGATTAAAGTATAGCTTGTATTTGTATCTAGAATTAGCTTAATAGCGTACGCTATTAATTCTAGTACTCTAGCGTAAGATAAAGTAGATAGAGTAGTAGTTAATAAAGCGGGTAACTTATATCTAGCTTATTAATATTATCTTAAGTTAGCTAATATAGAAGACTTAGTAGTAGGCCTATTACTCTAAAAGTTCTAGTTTACTATATTTACAACGTATATCTAGCTTATTAGTATTATTTTAAGTTAGCTAAGATAGAAGACTCGATAGAAAGCTTATTACTCTAAAGTTTCTAGTTTACTATATTTACAACGTATATCTAGCTTACTAACGTTATTTTAGGTTAGCTAATATAGAAGACTTAGTAGAAGGCTGTTACCCTAGTGTGTTATTCTACTATAGATTAATTAGTACCTATTAGGTTTAGAGGGGTTTTAGAGGTTATACACGGTTTACTACAAGTAGTATAGGAACGTTAGAATTAAGTAATTAATTTAATTAAACTAGTTAACTAGCTAAGTTAATAGGACTAGTTAAGTAGCTACTTAGCTAAGCTTAGACGCACCTAGTCTCGCAATCTAAGTGTTAATATAGGTAAGCTCGCTTATTATTAAGTTAGCTTAGGTACTACTAGATTAATAGTTTAATCTAATAGTACGACTCTTAAGACAAAGGCTTTAGTAGCTTTTCTTTAAGCTTTAACCTTAACCTAAGATAGTAATATTTAGGGCTAAAGCTTCTACCTTTAACTAGAACTTGTTTATATAGACTACTATAAGGGGATAGAAGTATATTAATTAATATCGCTTAAATAGTTCTAGTAATATAAGCTATTAAAGCTACTAAGATATACTTCTTGTAGATAGCGTAGTATACTTAACGCTACTATTACTACCTTTATTATTAGTACTACTTACAATCTCTTTAACTTTATAAGCTACTATTAGGCCCTTTTCCTTAATATAGAGTATTTCTTCGCTCTAGATTAGGCTGCCCTAAATACTCTCTACGCCTAGCTACTTATCTAATACTATACTTATAGTATATACGTCTTTATTTACCTTCTTAATTAGATTAAGCTAGATAGGCTACTTGTAAGTATAGACATCCTTCTCTACCTAATAGGTAGAGACAATATTAGTAGGTATTAGATAAAGGCTACTTTAGCTAAGAGTTTAAGTAGTATTATACTAGCGCGTTGCCTAGGTTAAGCGCCTTATAAAGGCCTTCCTTTTGTAGAGCGTACTAGTAAGATAGACTAATAGTAGTAGGTTATTAATAGCTTAGGACTTAATAGTAACCTAGCTATACTAACTACAAGAAGTATTATTACTTACTAGGTAGTTGTCTTACTAAAGTTAGTTAATCTTAGTAGTATATACGCGACTAAGGAGGGCTATCGCCTAGTAGTACTTAATCGTAATAGTAGCTATCTACTACTCGTAGTAGTAGCTCGTGTACTAGGTATTTTAGAAGATACTATTATAGCTATTAGCGTAGTAGTTCTATAGAGTAATTTAACTAGATATAGTACTATTAATAGTAGTACTATATAACAAGACTAGTGCGCTGCGCTCTCTTTATAACTACAAGAAGGTAGCTACGTTATACTAGGTATCTAGACTACTAACTACGTAAGCTTTCTTAAGTATACTATAAGTAGTCCTATAGAGAGACCTAGTCTCTATATAGAAGTTACTACCCTTACCTATAAGTTACTTAATAATCTAGGTAATATCTAGGTTATTAGTAGAGGTAATAGTGTAGTAAGCAATTTTTTTAGTAGCCTCTACTAAGTTAGCTAGCTCTACAAGTCCTAGGGTCCGCCTTTTTTTTTCTTATACTATAGCTAGTTTCTTCCTATAAGTCTACTCTACGCAATAGTTATTACTAGTAATAGTAGTAATATAGACTAGTAGTAGCTATAAGGGCTCTAGCTAGGAAGATAGCTCTACTTCTAATTACTCTACTTCTAACTCCTTTACTTTTAGCTCTTCTAGTACTAGTATAGGCGTATAAAGTTTACTCTAAGTATACTTCTATACTAGTATTAGAGAGTATATAGCCTTACGCTTTAGTATAGGTAGAGGACTTTAGACCTCTTTATCTAAGTTACTAGTAGTAGGTATCCTTTATATAGAGGGTAGTATATCGTCTATAGTATTTGCTAGTATAATAGCTATATAGATAAGCTTCTACTAGCTCTCTTTATTAAGTACTCTTATAAGTATCTCTTGTACTAACTAGATTGCTAAGAGAAGAGAATTAGTAATAAGCACTAGATTGTAGTTACTTTAGTTATTAGGAATTAGCTATCCTATACTAAATTTAGGTACTTGTTAGCTTACCTACGTAGCTTAGAAGTAGAATAATTTCTTATAGTCTACGTTAAGGGCCTAGTAGCTATAGTTATATAGGATACAAGTATTATAAGTAACTAAGAAGCTTTACTTTCTACTATCTACCTCTCTTACTATAGAACGTAGAATTAATAAGATAGATATAATATACAATAGGCGTATTATAAGTAGTAAGGTAGGCGCAAAGTTAGGTTCTATCTAAGACCTTACTAGGGTCTTAATATATAATCTTATAGACGTAATATATACTTACTACTAAACGCGCTAGTATAGTAAGAGTTATAAAACGCGTTTATAGTAAGGATTAATAAGAGACCTAGCTTAAAAGAAGTAGAGATAAAGAAGATAAGATAATAATATATTATATTACGTAGTTTACTATTTATAGGTATTAAAAAAGCGTCTAGCGTAGTACTACTATTAAAAAAGAAATATAAGTTTAATAAGTAGTAGATTAAAATAATAAAGATATATAAAGAGCTATAAAATAAGAGTAATAGAGTTAGAGAAGAGGCTTACTCTTAGGAGTAGAAGTCTAGGCGCGTACTATCTAAGTAACCTAATATAGATACTACTCTAACAAGCTAATAAGAATATATAAGTAGTTATATCTTAGGCTTTTAGCTACAATAGTAGGGGGTGTACGTTATTTTAGGGATTAATAGGAATATATAGGAGGGAGGGTAGTATTAGCTTAAAATAAGAAGATTATTAGATATACTAAGAATAGAGTAATTTAATAACATTTTTAAATATTTACTAGCGTACTATATTACTATTTACAAGACCTACTAGTAGGGCGTTATCTAGTCTTAGCTAAAGGCTTATTTAGACAAAAGCTACTAGGAGTACGTTTAGTAGATATAATAGAAAATTATCTAGGTAGTATAGGAAGCGTTGTAGTTGCGGTAATAGGTAAGCAACTTAGACTAAGTTGTTTATCCTAGGCTAAAATTACTACTATTACTATATTTACCTATTTACTATAATAGGCTTTAATATAATAAATATAGGTATATTTATTACTATATTAAGCGAATAAAGGAATATTACTAAAAAGAATATTACTAAAGTAAGCTCTAAGCTAGTGTATAAGCTATATAGACAATAGTAATATACTAGAAATTCTATAGTACTAGTTCTATAAGTAGGTTGTTCTAAGTTAATATAGTAATAGTAGTTTACTTAGTAGGTAATAATATAGATAGGGATATAGGTTAGGCAGTTAAAGTATTATTAGTATAAGTTACAACGTAAATAGAGGAACTAGAGAAAAATACAAATACTACTATCTAAGAAGATATAGATAGATACGATTTTAGCGAGTAGCTAAATTAAGTAAGATAGGTATAGTATCTAAGGAGTTTAAGGCGCAACTAGTTGTTAAAGATAGTAGCTAAGCCTACACGTAAGGAGTAGGTATTATTTAACGTATGTTAGGCAGCTCGTATAGTAATATAGTAGGCATAGTAAGCGTCCTAGGTAAGCGTAGTTAGTATACCTACGATAATATATATTAACTAGCGAGAACTTAGTAATATAATAAGCAAGAAGCCGTTTAACGCGTAGTAGATAAGTAAGATAATAGTTAAATATAGTAATATATAGCTAGAGCTTATTATATATATTTAGTAGACTTATAAAATACTAGTTATTTAACTCTATAATAATAACAAGGTTAAGGGTAGAAGGCTATCGTATTATATTACAGGCAAGTAATATAAGTATATAGAGAGGATTAGGGCGATTATAGGGCGCAATAGAGAGGAGGATTAGTTTAAAGAGATAGAGTTAGATAATAGTAACAACAAGAAGTTAGATAAGTAGCAAGAAGAGGTACTAGAGAGACACGTACTAGAGTTTATAATATCGTTATTAGACTATATATTAGGTAACAACAAGTACATAAGCGCGTTAATTAGTAGTATAGTAGTATTAGGGATTAGTGTAGAGAGTAGGTAGTTAAGCCTATTAGTATACACGCCTAAGTAGTTAGTAGTAGTAAGTACAACACGTATATTAGTATTATATAAGTCGACGTAGATATAATAGGAGTAGATTAACAAGCTAGCTAGTAAAGGGTAGAGGTTAGAAGACATAGCTACTATAGTACTACTCTATTTATAGTTTGTATAAGAGATAGCTAGTTACTTTATAACGTTAACTAAATACAATAGTAAGCTAATACTAATAGACTCGATTTTATAGTTAAGAGTATTTACGTTTAAGATCTAGTTTACAACTAATATAGAGGGCGTAGTTAACTAGATTAGTAATACGTTGTTATATAGTAACATATAGTTTAGTATAGTATAACTATAGTTAATAATCTACAAGATAATAGCTAGCGCGTAACAATATATTTTAATAGAGTTAATATTGTTATAAGTTAATAGTAAGAGTTTAGTTATACTAAATACAACTACGTTACCTATAATTAACTAAGACAAGCTAGTAGATAATATAGCTAAGTAGTAGGTTAGGTAGAGTTTTATAAAAGACCTACGCAATAAAAATATAATAAGCGTAGAAGACCTAGAAAAGTAGCTAGGGTAGTAGTTAAGAGAAGAGGAAAAGATTCGAAATTAATTTATCGACGTTAAGGCAACGCAGGTAGCACTAGGTATAGGAGGTAGCGTAGTATAGGTAAAGGATTACGTATAGGTATATAGGTAGGCGATAAAAGACGCCTACTACAAGTTAGCCCTAGTAGTATATATAGTAGGGGGTAAACTACTACAAGGTTTAGAGCTTATAATAGTTAAATTTAAAAATAGTGCGAATAGGGATAGTAGCTAAATTAGTATTAAAGATAGGATAGTAGTATTTACTATAATATATTACAAGAATATTAGTTAAAGTAGTAGGGGTAAGGTAATCTATAGGTATATACCGCACGAAGTAAGAAAACTAGTAGTGTATTATTTATAGTTTAGCTAGCCGTTTTAGCGATAAATAAATAGAGTAGTACGTAGTAAAGTAAAGAAAGAGAGTACGTATATATAGGAGCTGCATCTAGAAAAGAGTTAGTAGAAACTAGAGTAAAAGAGAAAGCAAGAGGAAGATAAAGTGTAAGAGAGAAAAAGAGTATATAGCGTTAGCTAGTAAGTAAGCATAAAAGAGTAAGAGGAGGAGTAAGTAGAGAGGATTAAGACGTAGAGTAGCGTAGAGTTATAGAATACTAACTAGGTTATAGGCGCAATTTAAAAAGAATTGTTATAGCAAATAGGTATTAAGTTAATAGTAATAGTATAGAGATATAGTATAAAGGCGATTTACTATTAGTATATCTATAATTAGGTAGCTATTAAGGCGTTTTTAAATATAGATAAAGACGAGGGCAATTTAGATAACAAGGACTAGGCGTTTAATATTTAAACTAGGCATAGTAGTAGTATAGTAGGTAGTATTTATAGGAAGCTAGTTATAGAGCCTATATTTAGCGTAGAAGTAAAGAGGATTAGGTTACGTTTAGCTAGTATAGAGTAGTATATATTTTTATAGATTACGTTAGTAATAAAAAAGAAGCTATAAAAAAGTACGTAGGTAGTAGTAGTATATAAAGAAGTAGTAGAAGAGGAGTACTATTAGTAGAAAATAATATAGTTAGTAGACGTAGATAGAGAGTTAAAGAGGTTATTAGGTAAGTAGGCTAAGTTCTACAGCATATAGAAACTAGCGATATAGGTAATTATATAGTATAAGAGCCCTATAGTAGTAATTATAGGAATAGGGGTAGGTAAGAGCTTATTGTTTATGTTACTAGCGTTAGTATTAAGTAGGTTAACAATTATAGTTATACTACTAGTTGCGTTATAGTTTAATATAAAAGAGCGATACAAGAAGCTAGAGATTATAAGTATAGAATAGAATAGTTAATAGCTATATAAAGGGGCGTAGATTATATTTATAACGCCTAAAGTAGTAGTTAAAGAGGTATTTAGGTATTATATTAACTAGTAGTAGGCGATAAGATAGTTAGACTAGATTATAGTAGACGAGTATTATATAGTGTTAGATTTGTTAAGTAGATTCTATAGCTAGATACTAGGGTTAAGGGGATTAGTACAAGTAGAGACGTAGATAGTATATTTAATAGCAACGTTATAGCCTAGTAAGGAGTAGTAGTTTATAGAGCTAATAGGGTTACTGTTAAAGTAGGCGTATTAGTAGTTCTAGGAGTAGACAACGCGCAAAAACGTTAGGTATTAGGTAGAAGAGTATAATATAGAGAAAGAGGAGTAGGTAATTATAAAAGTAGTAGAGGAGTTAAAGAAAAAGTACGTATAGCCTAGATAGGTAGTTGTGTATTATAAGATAGTATAGAGGACAAAGAGGATAGTAGAGTTATTAGGAGTAGTTTATTATTACTAGGTAGTAGGTAGTATAGAGGAAAAGAAAGAGATTATAAGGTAGTTAACAAGTAGAGAGAAGTAGGTGTTTATAGTAATAAATACGTTAGGATTAGAAGTAGATATAGTATAGATTTAAGTAGTAGTATATATAGGAATAGTTTATAAGATATAGTATTATATATAAGAAAGTAGATAGGTAAGATAAGATAGTAAAGTAAGCGAAGCAATTATTATACAAGGATACTAGGAAGGGTAGTAGGGATAGATATACAATAGGTTTACAAAAGATATAGAGGAGGAGATATAAGAACTAATTAAGAGTAATAGATATATGTAAAGGGTAATTAACAAGGTAATAGATAGGATAAAGTAGTAGTAGGAGTGCAAAGAAGATAAGGTAGGATATTAGTAATATATAAGGAGAAAGGGTAAGATTAGAGAGAGAGTTATAGAAGAGGTAGTAAGAGACTAATTAGAGTTTAAGTAGTAGAAGATAGAAAGATAGATAGTAGGATTATAAGAGGTAGAGCATTAGAGAAAAAAAGAGTTAGAAGTAGAGGGTTTAGTAGAGTTAATAGAAGAGTAGTAGAGTAGGTGTTAATAGTGCTAAGTATTAGAGAAGGATAGGATAGGACATAAACTAGAGGATTATAAAGAAGAGGAGGTAGAGTAAGTATAGATTAGATATAGGTTATTTAAAGAGTATTAGGTATATATTCTATATTTATATTATTATAATTACTAGTTACTATAGGTAATTTATACAAGTTTTAAAGAGGATATTATAAAAGGGAGATATAAAAAGATTATAGGAGGGAAGTATTAGTATTTAGGAGTTTTAAAAAAGACGTTAGTAGTTAGGTTAATAAAGAGAGGTTTATTAGTATATAAGGTTTTAGAGAAAGTAATAGAAGAAGATAGAGGGATAAAAGGAATAGAAATAGAAGAGGTTAGAGGGCTATTCTAGGGGATTATAGAGTAAGGAAGTAAGAAGAAGTAGTAGAGAGAAATTAAAGGTAATAACTTAAGTTAGATTATAAGGTAGGTAGTAGAATATATAGAGTAAAGAAAGAAAATAAAAAAAGATATAGAATAAAGAAAAGAGATATTAGAAGTTAGGTGTTATATATATTTAAATAGAATACGTAAGGGAATAGTAGGTTAAGCCTAGACGTAAGTATAGTAGACGTTAGGAGAAGATAGGTTAAGCCTAGACGTAAGTATAATAGACGTTAAAGGAAAATAAGTTAAGCCTAGACGTAAGTATAGTAGACGCGAAGAGTAAAATAAGTTAAGCCTAGACGTAAGTATAGTAGATATAAAGGGTAAGAGAGGTTAAGCCTAGACGTAAGTATAGTAGGCGTAAAGAGTAAGATAAGTTAAGCCTAGACGTAAGTA
The DNA here is from genome assembly GCA_028456385.1 of Ophiosphaerella korrae. Classification (NCBI taxonomy): domain Eukaryota; kingdom Fungi; phylum Ascomycota; class Dothideomycetes; order Pleosporales; family Phaeosphaeriaceae; genus Ophiosphaerella; species Ophiosphaerella korrae. The sequence goes on along the minus strand of JALNQF010000297.1, from coordinate 1,160 downwards.
CAATAGACGTTAAGAGATAATAGGTTAAGCCTAGCTATCTATCGCAGGAGATACGCAACTAATAAGAGAGAAATAATATAGGATAGTACTAGCTAGCAAAGGGTAGAGATTGTTAGTATAAAGAGGTATTAGTTTTAGAGGTAGTAGGAATAGTGTTAGGGTATAGTAAGGTTAGAGGGTAGTAGAAAGTATAGTTAGATAAATTCAGTATAGATAATAGTAGGCTAGGAAGGGGTTTTATAGAGTAGTTAGAGAGGGAGTAGGTATTAGAGATAGTAGAGAGTAATAATTAAGTAGGAGAGTTTTATTAGTTAATATTATTATTAGTAGAGTAAGAGTAAGATTTTATTTTAGGATTTATAATAGAAGAAATAGAAGTAAAAGAAAAGGATTAGGAACTATTAGTTAAGGGTAAGGTAAGTTAAGAGTAGACGTAAGTACAATAGATATTAAGAGAAAGATAAGTTAAGTGTAGATATAAGTGTAATAGATATTAAAGGTAAAGTAAGTTAAAGGTAGATATAGAGTAAAGTAAGTTAAAGATAGATGTAAGTATAATAGACGTTAAGGACAAGGTAGATTAAGAGTAAATATAAGTATAATAGGCGTTAGGAGTAAAATAGGTTAAGAGTAAATATAAGTATAATAGGAGTTAAAGAGAAGATAAGTTAAGTATAGACGTAAGTACAATAGATATTATAGAGAAAATAGGTTAGGCGTAAGTATAAGTATAATAGAGGTTAAGAGTAAAGTAAGTTTAGTATAGATATACGTATAATAGATATTAAAGGTAAAGTAAGTTAGGCGTAGATATAAAGTAATATAAGTTAAGTATAGATATAGGTATAATAGATATTAAAAGGAAAATAAGTTAAGTATAAGTATATATATAATAGATGTTTAAGTAAAGATAGAGAAAGTATAAATATAAGTATAGTAGATATTAAGAAAAAAATAAGTTAAGAGTAGATATAAGTATAATAAAAAGTAAGAGTAAAGTAAGTTAAGTATAAGTATATATATAATAGATAATAAAGAGAAGATAAGTTAAGTATAAATATAAGTAGAGTAGATATTAAAGAGAAGATAAGTTAAAAGTAGATATAAGTATAATAGATAAAGTTAGTAAAGTAAGTTAAGAGTAGATATAAGTATAATAA